>CAEMYA010002058.1:2580015-2598342 GCA_903131615.1 Diplodus sargus
AAAAAAAAAAAAAAAAACACCCAACAGACTATCTCTACTTTGTGATAGTGGACAAAAACAGGACACATTTAATGACTTGACAAATTATTCAGAGTGAAGCAGCACTATTTCAAAATGAAATTTACTTTGAAATGAGAGCAGAGCAGAGCTGTTGCATCGAGTTCAAGAATCAGAAATGTGTGTAACATCCTGCAGCACAAAACACTCATGAACAGGACAGAGAGACGCAGCCACTAAACGTCTGCATGAAGAAACAATATCACACTGAAACAAGCATCTGACATGTTCAAGTTACATAATGTTGACGAAACGTTTTTCGTATTTCTCTTTAAAAAAAAAAAGGTTGAACAAATGTAACTTAATGCAAGTCTTCAAGAAACATTCTTTAATAAGAGTGTACGTTTTTATGTGTTCCTTTAAGTCCATTTTCTTTGCACAAATGTCCTCAGTGAAAAAAATAAAGGAAAACAAATGAAGGTTCCTTGAACGGCAACTCAGATTAAGTCCTCGTAGTTTTAATATATCAACTGAGCAACGCTTTACGAGTGCCAAGAATAGTGTTCTGTTCACAAAAAAAATACTATGAATATTTCATCTTATTACTGCAAATCTATCATGAGATGTTTCTGAACAACCACCTAATTTGAATTCATAGGCAACAAAATAAAAACACTGTAAGAGACGTCTTTAATAGAAAAACTCTATGTAACTAGGCAGTTATGAGCATCTTCCTCATCTGTCCTCCCATCAGTCTTTATCAGTGTGTGAGCCTGTCTACTTGGTAAGTCTGTGCAAACGATGAGCCATGGTTGAATGGATAACATGTGTGTTATTGACCTTGGTTGGACTGCAGGCCAGCTGTGGGGTTTTCTAAGTACTGTCATCACCAATGAGATTATTAATATAAGCTACATAACTAGCCAGCCAACTTTTCTTACATCAGGCCTACGAAAAATCAGTTCTACTTGTTGAAAATAAATTGTCATCGCTCGCAGTTTCATACAAAATAGGGCTGGATCAGCTGTCTTCAAACGCCTCCGTTAGTCTGAGTCTCTGACACGGGTCATGTCCGGTGATGTTCACCCATCAGATTTTCTTCCGGACGCTGAAAGCCACAGAGTTCCCGTACAGCAGCCGGTCCCGCTCCCGCACCTCCTCCTGCAGCTTGGCCTCGGCCACCCGGAGCTGGCGGATGGTCGCCTTCATCTCCTTCATCTTCACCTCCATCAGCGCGATGATGTCCCGCTGCTCGTTCAGTTTCCGCAGCAGCTCGGCGGACGTGGTGCCGGTGGTCAGGGAGTACGAGTGGTCCAGTGGGCTGCTGGTCACACTGACATACTGCAGGCCCGACTGGTGTACCGTGGACCCGGTTTCGACCGATGAGTCGTCGCCGATCAGCTCGTCAGGGTTGCTGATCGGCGCGGTGTAACAAGTCCCCTCTGACTGGGCGGGCAGCCGCGCCGTGCCCAGGTACTCCCCGTTCTGGCCTATCTGAACCACGGTGATGGTGTCGTCGCTCGCCTCACCTCCAGCAGTGCCCTCGGCTCCCTCCGCCGTGCTGCCCAGCACGCTGGCGAGGACGATCCCAGAGGTGGCTGCAGCGGCGGTGGCAGGAACCGCCGCAGACACCTTCCTGCCTCTGCCCCGCCGACTCCTGCGCTCATTCACCCCCCGCAAGGGAAACAGGGACGGTACTCTGATGGTGTAGGTCTTCCTCCCTCCCGCGAAATGCACGCTGCAGACTCGGTGTCCTGTGGTGGGCTGGAAGGTGCTGAAGCAGCCGCTGACCCCGGCCCGGGAGATGTTCCTCAGCCACAGCTCCCTCAGCGTGGTGTCTTTGGGAAATGTGTAGAAGCGCAGGTCCCGGTCCCGGTGCGAGTTGTTGTAGCAGCCAGGGACACAGCAGGTGAACCCGGGCATGTTTGCTTCAACGCCGAGGCTAAAAGCACGGTCTCCGGGTGAAGTTTAGCTTATTTTATTGTTGTTTCTTTTTTCTATGCGTTGTTAAAAAGCTCAGTGGCCTGCAAGCGGAACTACACGTCCCACAACGCTAACAACTTCCTGTTTATTTTCCACCAAAAGTGAGCCGTTATTCTTCGTACGACGACTGAATCCACCCGAAAATATCCGGACTCGAAGCACACAGAGCTTGAAATTATGCTGAACCTGAGGCTGATATTTTAATTTCGGCGGTAAATGTCTTCATTTGTTCTTCGCAGTGTTATCAAGCCAACCGTCATCCATTGAGAACTAAAAGTCCCACAATCCTTTGCGCTTCCTGTCCAAGTCCGTTGGTAAACGAGCGCCCCTGCTGGTCAGTGTGCGGTAATGCACGGCAGAGCTCAACTGACAGATGCTGACCACTGGATTGTTTCCATGCAAATATTTGTATTTACTGGCAGTACACTGGCACAGAAACAATGTCAGCAGTTAGAAGAATAACACATTAATAATATATTTAATGTCTATATATCTATAATTATATTTTTATATTAATGCAGATTGTTCTGTCATAAACCTGGTTTATTTAAGGCTCTGTCGAACCCAAACAGGTGTTTTCAACTACACTGCATGATAAAGCTCTTGAAAACTGGGAATAGCTCTCATGTAGACAAACTCTATGAACTAATACATACTGGGAGTTGAAATTAGGTAACAATTCTGAAGTCGGACCACAAGTGTCTGGTGCTTTATATTAAGAATTTGCTAATAAAGCTGATTAATATCCTCATCCTCAAGCTGAACACATCTAAACCCCATCAGAAGTTCAATATTCACCCACCAAAATGTAACCAATGGTTTTATGTTATATTGGTAAATTTTTTGTTGTTCTACATACTATTGTTTCATATCAAGTATACATGGACAATATATTTTTAAAGGAAATATTTATGTTGATTTGAATCCAGTCCAGTTTTGAATCTGTTTTCTTCCTTTGTCAATCATGCCACCTGATACAGCACACTGTACAGCCAAGCCTGCATCGCTGCATGTGGTAGTAACCTTTATCCACCACCTGATGGCCTTATAGATTCCTCCTGTGTGACCGAGTGTGAGCTGGCACCCACAGGGAAGCATCCGCCCCAAATCTCCCCATGAAGGATGTATTGGTTTGTTTATCGGATTTCACAGACGTATGTGGTTGAAGATTTCTACACTGCACATCTGCCGTCTTAACTACAACTACTCCACCTGTCAGACACATCAGGCAATAATCTGCAGATTCTCATGTCAGTTATCTACATGTTAGCAAATATGTAGGATGAAGTGTAGATCTGACACACTGACATTTCCATAAACAGATTTGTACAAGGAGTTCAAGTGAGCTCCAAAGCTAAATCCTAAATGATCAATTTAGGTAAAAAAAAATAATAATAAAATAAAAACTGAACCACCTTAGATGCATAACATAAAATATGCTCCATGGCACTGAACAGTGTAAACGCGGGTCTGATTCCAATTCCTTTGTTGGGAAAACTACATATCATCATTAAGTACATCATACTTTGGGGCCTTGTACACCTCTGTTCAATTTTAGTGGCTCATGGTGCCTTAACTGAACAGAGTTAATCAGTGTTAACATAATCTGAAACAAGAGATTTCCCCTCAATCTCCTGGTTGTCAGAGTGCCCTGTATGCTGCACAAAGGTCTGTGGGTATTAACACTTTTCCAGTTTTTGTGACTACAATTTAGCCACTGACAGTATAGTCTCAATCTCTGAATGATGTGATTGTCTAATGAAAATCCTAATTACAATGTTATCTGAGAGTAGTTTGCTATTGTCGCTTCATTTTTCCGTCCACCCTCATCTCATACACAAAGGCCTACTCATCTTGCAGGTCGCTGACTGGAGGTTCCTTCAAAGAATCAGTTGACACGATCACAGATGAGCCATCATAGAAATACAGAAGAGTTCAGTGAAATGTTCAGTGTAGAAAAAATAAGAATTCGTTATAAAAATAAGGTTCACTTGTGTAAAAAGAGAAACATGGAAAAAGTAAAATAACTATTTAAAGACATACAATAATTTATATTCGCATGTTTTAAATAACCGTTTCCTGCAGGTTGACATCTCTGTTCATAAACAGCAGTGGTGTTGCCCTAAATGCTCCTCTGTCGTCAGATGACAGTAATGGAGACAAAGTTCAGGAGTGAGTTTGGACTGTAGGCCGAAAAAGGAAAGACACTGTAGTACTTTTGGCTCGTCTTTGAATGTAACACTAAAAAGAAATGTGGGAGCATTCTTGGGGTTTGTTGAAACAAGTCTGCGCTGCGAGCGGAGTGGTTTGGCACAGAGTTTCATGCACTGCGGTGTCATTTCTCATGGTGCTTTCAGTTAATATTGGAGTCCCGGTCTGTCACACTGGGGTTCTGTGAATTTGAAGTCTCTTTTGAGAATTCATCTTCTCCCAGCATGGTCTGGTAAAAGGTACAATATGGAAACTTTATACTGTGTTAACTGCGCAATCAAGGTTGCGAGTCTGTCTTGCAATTCCCTCAGACAAGACGCACTTCTAAAACTCATTTAACTGAGATCCGCAAAAGAATATAGAACAACTTTAATTTGACCGGATCGCTCCATCTCATCACAAAAGCATCACCTGGGCAACATTGGTCCCAATGTAGGCGTCACACAATCATATAATAAAACCAACCTCATTAAAACTGTGTTATAAAAAAGAGAATTACAAATAGTGTAAGTAACTTGGAGGAGTTACAACGTTACCAGCTACGCAATGAATCATGGGAAAACACGATGCTCGACCAAGGAACGCACTTGCTCCAGGGGCATAAATTAATCACGTTGATGTTTTAATGACTTCCTCCTTTGTCTGCAAAATAACATGATTCAAAGGAACGACTGTAGGCGAGTTTGGTACTAGACGCGTGTTTAAAAAGTTTTTTTTTAGTCTAGCTAGCTAAGGGTATGGGTGTACTCTATAGTCGATCCGCCGCTGGTGACACATCTCAGCCTCAGTTAGCATCTCCGTATTTCCCCACAGTCCTGTCGTTGCTACTGAAGTAACCATTAGCAACTGGGCAGCGCCCGGCTGAGCACCTACAACTGCTGTCGATGTTGTCCTCGTAAACTCAGCAGGTATTTCATGTTACATATTATTATGGGTTATTTTTTATACCAAGGTTAAAGACCGTTTGATCAATTAACTTTGGATATTAACTCTGTGAAGTACCGACGTATATTAGGAGCTTTTTGAGTTCGCTTTGCGGCTGTCTGGCCGGCTAGCTAACGTGCTAGCTCCATTATCAATAACCAAGTCTAGCTAGCTTTAGTGTGTGGTGTGAACCTTAGCTATTCGGAGCACACCCGCTTATAATAGTCAAAGTAGTGGCCATCTCGGCTAGTTTGTGTTGACATAGAAAGTATGACGAATGCCTCAGTACTGTTAACCGCGACAGCGACAATATTGAGATGCATGGCTTTGTTATCTGACCAGCCGGGAGCAGCACAGCACAGCTACTTTTCAGAGAGAGTGGGGCTTCATCTGCTCCTTGCATGTTTAATGTATGTTTAGTCACAGTGTTTACTTGAGCCCCGAGGTGATGTAGTGTGAAGCAGAGAGAGCTTGTCTCTCGAGGGTTACACAGGTAATGCAGGTGCACAGGCACATAGCTGTTGGAACAGTCGTGACTACTGGGAGGTCAGTGAGGCACAGTGTCAGCTCTACTCATATCCTCTCATAAATATAGATTAATAGACATTTTTACTTTTATTCTTGCACATACTCATTAGAGACCAGCCAATAAAGAGCTGCTCAAACCACCCTCCCTCTCATAGATAGATAATACCATGTGCGGGTGCTACAATGACATAAAGGGCCGAAACCAACAGTTGTAAGTCCATAAAAGTTTGATAAGAAAGTCATAAAAGGTGAGTAAAGGGTTTGAGAGAGCCTCAGGTGAGCTGAGCTAACTTACTGAACAAGTGGCACTGAGGCAAGGATGAAGGTTTTTAATTGTGTTAGATAAACCCAGCTGTTCTGTGTGAAAGTTCTAAACACAGTTAATAAGTCCTTTAATAAGTCACACAATGAACATAAATTGCACTTGCTTCAGAGGTAGAGATGACGTTGACTTTTGCTGGGTGTGGAACATCTAAGGAATGGCATGTTAACTATGTAGCAGGACACAATGCGAGTAGCTGTCACAGACTGATGATAAGGAAAACCAGTCTCGGCCTCCGTTGGACATGTTTGTCCTGTCTGTTGGTGCAGTCATTAGAGCTCACAGATCAGATTTTGATATAGATAACATTGGTTAATGTCTGATCTTTCATCCTGCATGACAGTAAAGGGTTCATCTGAACAGTTTTGCTGATATACAATTAGTGCTTTTATGTGCATGGTCATTATTTGCCATCTTAAGTTGAAATAATATGTGGAAACAGCCTCAAAATTCAATAAGAAATGTTCCTTAGTGTGTTCTTTTATTTTTACAGGTACAATAATCTCTCCACACAGTAAAGCCCTTGACAGACTTGTGAATCATAGGTTGTTGGGATGTTTGTAAGGCTGGCCATGGTAAACACGTAAGGTCCCAGTGAGTGGCACTGACATGTTGCCAGGAGTCGGTGTGTTTGGCACGGGGAGCACAGCCCGAGTGCTGGTCCCGTTGTTGAAAGCTGAAGGCTTCGAGGTTCATGCACTCTGGGGGCGAAGTGAAGAGGAAGCGTGCTGCCTGGCAAAAGAGCTTGGAATCCCATTTCACACCAGCCGATCTGATGATGTCCTGCTGCACCAAGATGTTGACCTTGTTTGCATCTATATTCCTCCCTCAATGACGAGGCAGATTGCTGTCAAAGCACTGGGTAAGCTGAGCCTACATACAGTTAATGCAGTCACTCCGTTACAAGCTAAAAACATACAGCCTTGCTCTGAATAAAGAGAATATTGGTGAATATTTAAAACATTGCAAAACTGGTTATTTTTTCTTTACATTTCAGAATTGTTTGGGTTTATGTGAGAGATGACACTCAAATAAGATCTGTTTTCCTCCTGAACATCAAGTTCTGGTCTTGCAGTCCAGTTTTCACTTGCACTGTATTTACAGCTGAGTTATACAAATTTCTACCTGGGCGTGGCAGGTCAGCTCTGGGACAGATTTGAATTTTTTGTGACTGCAACGACAGTAGTCCTTCTACTCCTGTAACGTATTTCACAGGGTTTATTTATGCTTGAGATGTGATTTATGATAACCATAGCCATGATCACAAGGAACAGAGTAATTTGATGGAAAAAAGCCCAAAACTAAACTTACAGACAAAACCTACAAAAACCCCACATCTCACATCAATTATTAACCCCCTGAAGCAGACATATTCAACACACTGTCGTATCTGAGTAGATCTATAAAGTTAACTTACTGTATCTGATGGAATTCCTGAGTGTTGACCTCAGCTTCCTGTTTTAGTTGCAACTTCCTGAGTGTGTCCCCGCCAAAGGATTTAATCCCTGGCCCTGCTTCGAAGGGGGACTGAAGGCCACCGATCTCCATCTATAAAAACCATGCACATCCTCTGTGTTATCACATGTGGCTGCAGGAGATTGTCCTTGAGAATGACTTTTTGTTTATTCATACCAAACTCCAGAAGCTTGGCAGTAATGCCATCTAAGGCAATCAAGTCCACCATGGGTCTGAGCACTGAGACACTAAGTCCACCCTGAGTCTTCTAATCATATTTGATACACTCAGTTGGCCGCTTTAATAGGTACAACAAGCTTAAACAAATGCAGGCTACTATAACAATTATAAATCCTGTTTTAGTAGGCATTAAATCCACTTTAATTTTGGACGCTGCAAGTTGGTTTGTGATGCTGTTGAATCGTTTAGAGTTATTCTGAGAACTGTTTCTAAAAATGTCATCTGCTCTGATTGATTAAAACGGAGGTAGCAACTTGCTGAGGGTTGCAGCTATTATATCGGTTCAATGTATACTGTGGTATGAACATTTACTATTTCAAACCACATTTGCTTACCTATGGTACCAATTTCTAACAAGTTAGAGTTATTTATTTATTTTTTAAATTTAAGGTAACATCAAGTTTCTTTTGAGCACAATGCTCATCTTTTGCATCAACAAAAGATTAATTCAAAGAAGAAAATCAACTGTTATCCTTGTAATTGCTGTTACAATACAAGATAATTAAAAATCATAACAGGGTTTAATGTGGGAGGTAGAGATTTGCAAGATTGTATCTTTAAAATTTTGGGATTTTGTATTACTTTTCATTGAGTTTAATTTAATTCAGTTTTATCTACATAAAAATAACTTCTGCCTTTCTCTCTGCAGGTATAGGTAAGAATGTTGTTTGTGAGAAAGCTGCAACTGCTGTGGATTCATTCAAGATGGTGACTGCCGCCAGATACTACCCCCAGCTGCTCAGCATTATGGGTAATACCCTGCGCTTCCTGCCTGCTTTTGTTGCAATGCGGCAGCTGCTGGTGGAGGGGTATGTTGGCGAGATGCAGGTGTGTGATGTCCGAGTTTATGGCCCCAGCCTCCTGGATCAGTCGTACGGCTGGACGTGTGAGGAGCTGATGGGCGGAGGCGGTCTGCACACCGTCGGCTCTGCCATTATTGACCTTTTGAGTTACCTAACCAGTGCACGGGCCCAACGTGTTCATGGCTTACTGCGGACTTTTGTGCAACAAAATGGTTTGATCCGAGGCATCCGCCGAGTCACCAGCGATGATTTTTGTTTCTTCCAGATGTTGATGGGTGGAGCTGGGTCGAGCTCCGGTGGTGTGTGTTGCACTGTGACCCTGAACTTCAACATGCCAGGGTCATTCGTGCACGAGGTCATGATAGTTGGATCCACTGGGAGACTGGTTGCCAGGGGGACAGAACTGTATGGGCAACGCAATGGAAGCACAGGTGAAGAGCTGTTGCTAGGCGACAGTGGATGGGTGGGACCAGAGGTGAAAGACATGCCCCTGCCTCACCTGCAGGGGCTGAGTTCCATGGTAAAGGCACTGAGACAGTCTTTTCAGGCTCACGAGGAGCGCAGGTTGTGGGCGCGAGGACCGGTTGCCATAGCACCTACGTTTGAGGATGGTCTGTACGTACAGACGGTGGTCGAGGCGGTGAAACGGTCCAGCTGTAGTGGAGAATGGGAGTGTGTTGAGATCATGAGTCAGGAACCAGATCCAAATCACAACCTGTGTGAGGCTCTGCAAAGAAATAAGAACTAAATCTATTTATACACCCAGTGCAACTACTACAAGTGTCTGACAGAACTGGGCTCTGAATGTCTGTCCTTAAATTCAGCTGCTGAGGCAGTTTACTTTACCCTTGACTACTTTTTGCATTTTCTTTACATTCTGTCTCAATTTGAGCAGAATATTTTGGTTTAGAAAACCTAACTATGTTGTGGATGTTTGTACCCTCAAAGTTGTAATTAGTTTTTACACGAAACATGTTAACCATAGCTCCATTATTCTGATTCTCAACAGAAGATATTAGAGTTTATTCCCTGTACCCTGCTAAAATGTAGACAAAGTCCTTATTCTCACTGAAGCCGGAAGTCATGACTGCAAGTTTCCTGCTAAATAAGGTTGATCGAGGTCACCTGTCAGTAAGGCACCACACCTATGTCAAATATTGGGAAAAGAGCAAAATTACAAGGAGTCCAAATTCCAGCCTTTCAGTGGATGTGTGACCATTGTCTTTATCCTCATTTTAAGCTGTTTCTCTGGATACATTTTTGTGTACAAAGAAATGTAGGTAATGCTATTTTTATTGATGGTTAGAGATAGATCAAGTTAGCGTATACCTTATCCTTGATATAGGAAAAGAGCGCAGCTCTTCCTGAGGTTTGTCAAATCATTTTGAGTAATTCATCTTTTAGCAGTTAGGTCATCAGACCATCAGTGTTTAAAGTGTTTGCCAGAGGTATAGATAAGGATGAGCAAAAAAAAATGTTGACTAGACATGAGCACTATCAACGTTGTTAAATAAGTGCACGTTTACTGTCTTCTAATGGAGGTCAGGACATGTTGTAGAGAATCACAAAGATTTTGTACTTTATCAGTAAGTTAACAGTTGGGTCCTTCACAATTTTGTCCAACGCCTCAATTTAATAATTCAGCTCGGATTATGAACCAGCTGCAAGTGTGCAGTCCAATAGGAGAAAACATTTTATTCTCTATTGTTCATAACATTTCAATGTCGATGTATTTTTGTGGTAATTTATTCCAGCAGTAGCACCTTATTCTGAAAGGAAGTGTTTACCTCGGACATGAATATGAATATAAAAGCATGAGGATGATTTGACTAACAAAACACTTTGACTGTTCACAGTGTGGTGACTGGCAGAATATAAATGACAGTTTGGTGGAGCTCAATTTCTGTTGTGTTAGAATAAGACTAATGGAGCTGTACAGAGTTGAGTTTTATTTAATTTTTAAATATTTGTGTAATGATAAGCAGACATTTGAAAAGTGGAAGAGGTTTTGTGTCATGGGATGCTATGACAAACATAAAATACCAGGGATTGAGTAAAATAAGCTATGTAGAATTAAGTCTAATTTGTAGCATTCCCCCTTAAAATGCCCAAACATTGAAGTGATACATTTTATCTTAAGTCTTCTTTGATTCTTACTTGCACCATGCAGGCTAGACAAGTGTAGGAAGTTTTTAGTTTCCTTCTTCGTTCATCCATATTCTCACCGTGTTCGAACATCATGTGGTTAAAATATTTTTCACCAGAATAAATACACTACTTCGAGAAGCTTTGATGTGGGTGATGGCACCACACAGCCACAGGGTTTTAATGAATATATTTGGAAAACACTGGCATAGGACATGTGGAATGTTCCTCAGAGGAGGGGTGTTTATAGTGATGTTTGTTATCGGTTTCCACTCTAAAAACTTGCCACCAGTAAATCATTTTGACCATAGACACTGACTGTGAAGAAGGAAACTATCAATTTCTAACAGCACCCTGTCAAGTTTACACAGGGTGATGCTCAAAGGATTGACTTTAGGTGGAGTATCACATTAAAACTTATATTAGTGCAAACAGGCTTGTCCGACAATTATTACAGATTGGTGTCTGATAAAAGTCGACACAAGGGGTATTTGACAACATAATTAGTTTAAAATGTGTGTGAAGAGTTTGTTTACAAGTGCTAACAATTGAAGTAGTTTTATTTTGTTTTTACAAGATTTTTTTCATGCAACCTATGCATTTAAAATTATTACAGATTTTCAAATCCAGAGAGTGAAACCTTACTAATTTTTATCATTCAGTACAATCACTGTATTTGACTTGTGTGAGAGTATAAATGTGTACTACAGACCAAGAGAAGGAAGTGTAAACATGTTGTGGTTGTAGTCGCTCACTGCATCTCAGTACTGCTGCATATCCTAAATAATATTCACCTTCACCGCTCTTAATGCTGAGACAGGAAGTGTTGACAGAAGCAGTGTGCTGGTTTGATTTGATCGGTCTGTTCATGACACACGCAGGATTGTATTGGGGAAAAAGTAAAATTGTGTTTGTATTTCACAGTTTCCAGCAGACAAGGATACATACACATTACACGCTTACCTCACACTATCCCAGCAGTGCTTTACAAAAAAACAATTCATCAAGTTTACATTAAGTGTCTTCATGAAACACATCATATTTGCTTGCAGATTATTAAAATACATTCCAACTGAGTTTTCACCTTCTTGTTAAGATTTGTTTCTGGGTTTTTGCACTGATAACTGCTAAAATGCCACATGATTAATATGCAGTGTGGTGCTTGTGCCAGCCAACTCGCTGCAAAAATGAACTTAACATTTGTGTGAATGAGGAAGACTTTTTGTATTTATTTATGTCTTGTGGAGAAAGTTTCCCATTGTTTATTCTGTTTAGTGTTTGTGTTTTCAGCCTGTGAATTTCTGTTTAAAGCTGTAATATTTAAATTGTTTAGATTTAGTGTTGTTTTAATTGATAATATGGCTTTTGAGCACAATGTGTTGCCTTTAAGTTGGGAACTGATCTGTTCATCTGCCTGACAGACATTTCCTTTAATAAAAACAACTGTATTCATCCAGTGTCTCTTGTCACACTTCAGTTTGGTTTTTGCAAAAAATAACAACAACCTGTATTTGCTACTTTAGTCTTTCTGTAATAGAAAAACAGACTCGGATATTACAGTAAAACTGTTTACAGAATTTAAATATTTTGAATATAATCCATTATTTCATATTTCTACTTATACACTCAAGGAAATACTATTTAAAGCTGGAGTGTGGAGCATTTGTCTCCCCCCTGTGGCAGTTAGGTTGCTTCAGTTCAAGGATTTTGAGGAAAAATACTGCTACAGGTAAGCTAGTGCAGGGTGTCTGGAGACATTTCTGGAGGGCAAAGGCTCGAATATTAAAGACTTTGATGCGTGTAAAAGTTGCTTACGCCAGCTTACAGTTATCAGGAACCTGAGTAGATGCACTCAGTTACATTTCATTAGTGGATATAGTTGAATCGTAATTGTGTTAATCTTATTATTATTATTATTACTACTACTACTGCTACTGTCATTATTATCATATTTTTTATTTTATTTTATTCAAGTCCCATGAATTATCATACGGTTAACCCGCTCCGGATATGACGTCACGTTCGGCAGCAGCTATGCATTGTGGGTAAAGTTTAGTAAACTGCTAACAACAACAGCTAACGCTAATGATTTAAGTTAACCGCTCTCAGTCGAGCAAACGCTGACAGTTTAAAAGAAACTCCGAGCAGTGTTAATCACATTATAAGTACTGTCACTCATGGCAACAGCGCTGACTATGAGCAGCTTGTTCAGAGCCGCAGAGGAGGCTGGTTCCGTGTAATGACGACCCGGAGTCAACGATGCTCACCAGGAGACGGAGCGTCGTGTGGGACTTCTTCGAAACCGTCGACTCTGAGACGGTCCGGTGTCTGCTCTGCTTTAACTACTTGATCAGATACGAGCAGGGCAGCACAACCAACATGCTGAGACATCTACGAGCCAAACACCCTGCCGAGGTGCAGAAGATGAAGGGTAGCGTGGCTGAAACTGCCCCCATTAACGGTCATGAAGAAGACATGGAGACCGACAGTGAACAGTTTTGCTCCGGTATGGTTAATTCAAGACAAACCCAGACATCATCAATTATTTTATTCACACCTGCTCTTCTTACTCAGACAGTTCAACAGGTGACAAAAATGGTTCATTGATGTCGAATCTGTATGAGACAAAATATCAGCTTGTATTTTTTGATTATAATATTGAGATTTGACGTCAATATTGTCTTTTCAGCATCACAGAAAAGGTGTCAATTCCTGACGGTTCATCAAAAAAATCTGTCCCGTTCGGTACGCTGGTCACGGTTTGGGGCGCGTGTGTACCGTTCGGTTCATAGGCACGCGCAACTTCTTTTTCTCATTTACTAACGAGGCGGAGCACTCCACTCCAGAGCAGCAGGTGGCGGCACTGAGCTGGATGCCAACTGCCAGTAAACAAGAAGAAGAGCCGCGAGTCGGCTGTGTTTCCGGCATCGCGGCTCGCGGGCTAGCATGCGAGCTTCGATGCCAGAAACACAGCCAACTCGAGTCAGAGCAGGATAGCGCAAACAACCGGCCACGTTGTGAATGAGTAGCAGACGAGCGAGTGAAGTCTCTGGGTTAGACTTCCTCCTGCCAGCGTGAAAAGCACATCCCTGTCATTGTAGAACAGAAGCCATTCTTCCACTTCTGAAATAACATAATGTTGCACAATGTTCTGCATGTAGCCAGAGGCTACTGTGGGTTCGGTGTATAGATGTAGCATAATAAATTAAATTAGGTCGATTGATTTTTGCAAAATAAAACAATGAATATATAAATGTTATATATAAATATTAAGTAATACATTGTAAGTAGGCTATTATTATCTCTATTTGGGAACTTTATCCATTGACACCGTTCCTACCTCAGTACTCTGTTTTATTCGTTTTATTTTATTTTAGTATCTCTTTTTTTTCCAATCATGTATATAATTTTTAATTGCATTGTGTTTCTTACTAAGTTAGTGGTTAAGAGTCAATGGGCTAGGAGGTTTCCATGGTGATTAGGCAATACTGACTCAAGTGACTTGCACAACCCGGCTCAGTTTAGTGAGTGACTCATAATGACTCGAATCCTTAAAAGGAACAGTATTTACCAGCTCTACTCCAGGGCTACTGAAAGTTTCCTGACTGTGACTGCCCATTACATTACATTAGTGACAGTGAATAACTACTTGTTCTTAGCATTTGTTAAAGATAACTTTCTTTGCCAAATAAATGAAAAGCATGTTGAAACTGGCAATATCACCTCTCTTGCAGTGCCAGAATCTACCTACTTTTAACCTCAGACTTTCACAATGATGTATCAAATGTCAGACTGCCTCATTCTTTCATTTTTGACCTGACTATACAAGACATAATCGATTTTCGTAACGATCAGCGTATACCGAACTGAACACCGCAACCACAAAACCGTGATATGAACAGAACCGAGGATTTTGTGAACCGTTCCACCCCTAGAACAGACTCTTCCACGTGTTCTACTACTTTTACCCAGTCATTGTGTTGATATTTGTTCACGCATCATCAAGCATCATACCATAATAGATAAAAAATAGTGATATTTGATTTGGTTGCCTGTCCTGTCATTTATTAAGTGCATTCATGAAGATATCATTTAGATATCGCAGAACAGGCATATTACATTACTTTCATAGTTATTGCTTTAAAATGGAAATTATGTTAATGACAATCAGTTTGTGGTAAATTAAACTAATCTAAGGTACTATATTAAATGTCAGTTCACAGAGGGCAGGAGTGAAACGCCTTTCGATTACACTCAACTTTGTAACTGTCGTCTTTTTCCTCTCACCTCTAATGAAGAGTTGAGTAATGTAGCAGGTTTTTCTCATAATTCTGAATGAAATAATTGTTGTTTTAGATAAATTTGAATAAAAGATCAAGGTATTTATTGAAGTGTTCTCAAATGTGTGACTTTGCTGCGGTTTTTGTAATATTACAGATTGGGATTCAAACTGTTTGGTTACTACTTAACTATCCAAAGGTGTAGCATTATGCTCTGGGAACCTTTTATTTAAAAAAAAAAATGTATTTACCAATTTGTAGACATGCAGACACTGCAAAACGAATCACATGTGTAAACATATCACAAGCACACAATCAATAACCAGTGGATAGTTGTAGCTGTCATTATAACTTTGTTTTTTCTCGTATTTAGTAGAAGTAGCCCTGGAGGACGAAGACTCTGACACGCCTACCACGGGGAATGATGCTGACTTAAACTCTGCTATTAAAGGCATCCTGGAAGCTGCACAAAAAGGTCCAGCGGAGCAAAAAACACGCGAAGAGGTGGCCGATGACCGCCCTGCAAGACGTAGACGGAGCTTGATTTGGAGGCACTACAAGCAGTTGGACAGTATGGCAGCTGTTCTTTGCTGCATTTGCATGCAAAAGCTACAGTGCTTTGAAGGTAGCAGCACCAGCAACCTGCGTCGGCACATGTCATCGAAACACCCGAAGCTGTTCGCTCAGCTAGTGGCCGATGAGAAGAACTCAGCATTGGGGTCACACACTAAAGGTGGCACGGCGACATCACCAGAGACTGTTGTGATGACAGAGGAGAGATCATCTTCAGGTAACGTGGTATAAATCTGTGTGTGTATTTGATCTTTTAACTAATTTATACCTTGAACAATTAATCAGTTATCAAAAAAACAAGTCAATAATGTCTAGTTCGTCGTCATTATAGCTCTGTTATCCTCATATTTTAGTGGAAGTGCCACAGGAGGACGGAGACTCGCCTACCCCAGTGAATCACGCTCCTAATGGTATCCTGGAGGCTGCAAAAGGAGGTCCAGCAGAACAGATAACACGTGAAGAGGCAGCTGATGGCCGCCCTGTTAAACATAAACGCACTTTGATCTGGAGACACTACGAGCGCTTGGATAGTTTGTCTGCAGCTCGTTGTCGGATATGCATGAAGAAGTTAAAATACTGTGAAGGAGGCAGCACAGGACAGCTGCATCAGCACATGTCAAAGAGACACCCGGGGGTATTTTCTCAGCTAGTGGCCGAAGGGCTGAACCCACCAATATTGTATTCATCAAAGGGCTCAAACGCTAATGGTGACACATCGATACCTCCAGTGACTGTTGGGGTGATAGAAAAGAGAACAGTTTCAGGTAAATGTTTTGTGGATCTTGTCGAAAAACACAACAAAATGTTATATGATCATCCCCTGTAAATTTCCTCTATAATCCAACTCAAAAAGAAGTAACTGTGAACGTTAATGTAAATACATGGCTTCATTTAGCGGTTCCTACCGACTGCATCCAAGATCGTAGTGAGACTAAACCTGTGGCCTTTTGTCTCACAGGTGTGTTGAATGTTTCACGAGCGTCTGAAGGAGAAAAGCGTCTGTTCAGGAGGGAGCGGGAGCTGATAGAGTCTATGAGGAGAGCGCAGAGGGAGGAGGCGCGGGCTCTGGAGCATCAGAGGGAGCTGCTGGAGAAGCTGCGTGCAGTGAATGCCAGGGAGGCAGCTGCAGAGAGGGAGCAAATCGAGTCATTGAGGAAAACACAGCAGGAGGAAGCCAAAGACTTGACCAAACAGAAAGATGAGCTGCAGAAGGAGAAGGCAGAGCTGCAGAAGAAATGGGAAGAGCTTCATCAGGAAAGAGAAGAACTACTTTTGTTTACCAGCGAGCAGCAAGTTGATTCTGTTACTACATGACGACGAGACAGACGTGTTATCACCTATTATAGGTTTCCTGTAAATGCTATGACGCTTATTGTCACACATGATGATGTAAAAATGTCAATTCTCCTTTCAGTAAAATTTGTTAAGCAAAAAATCTATGGACAGTTGATTTTTTTTCCTTTATGGCTGTTAGTTCTTGTATCAGAAATTGTTCACAAATGATTGCCGAGAGTTTGTCTTCTTCAAATGTGTAAATTGGCAACTAAATTGTAACACTGCCAGTAGCGATGGTAGTTACAACCTATGAAAAATATTTGTCTATTCTGATCACTGTGAGGGCCTGAAGTGATCTGCCAAATCCGTTTGCAATCTCAGTTGGTTTGTGATTTTCATTGCTTTTTTTCTACCACAACACACCATGTCACTAACCAGAGCAGCATCAGATGTGCTGGTTTTTTAACTCCGAACAAAAAAACATTTTGTTGAAACAGCACATTTAGGAAAGATGTGATGTCGGAAGGGATCAAATAAAAGCGTAAACAAAAACAGATTTCAGTTTTATTTTCAATTAAAAATGCTTTTATACTCCACTGAAGCCTTATGGGATTATCCAAGTTAAAGAAATGCTGTCGAAAATTATATTTTAAGTAAAATTAAATTCCCGCACACTCGTTTTTATCAATACATCATCTTCAAGGGAGTAGTGAGGTCAGTTTCACCCCTCGTCACTGCAACTTCTGTTAAGCTTTAAAATGCCATTTTTTTGTGTGCATTTCACACTGAAGATTACTGATATTTACCTCCAGTGTATTGGTGCGATGACAGAAGTTTCTGAGCCAGATTCTTCCATTATGCCACAAATGAAACCTATGCTTGCAGATACAGTGGGCGACAGGACAAGACACTCTGGGGGGTGTTTATTAGGATTGTTATGGAGAGCATGTTCTTAAATGAATCTACGAGAGGACACTCAGGACACCTGAGATAGGGGGCTGTTTCAGCAGAAGATCACTGTTGGACCTGTTACAGTTGATAATCCAGGGACACTCAACCAGCTGACGGACTAACATTGCGATTCATAGTCATTCTACGAGCCTGGATAAAATCTAAGGTATTTGTATCAAGACTGTTAATGTTAACAAGATGTACTAATGGCTGATTTAAACAAACAAATCTCAATATTGGTATTGGCCTCAAAAGTCCAGTTCTGGTCAGGCTATAATCATTCGTATTTAAACATTTCCAAAATTTCTTATTTACGTCAGCAGCTTATTTTCAACCATCCCTGCTCTTGTCTGTGTCCTTCAGCTGCCCGAAACAGAAATTGGGCCTTGGCTCGGGGAACCTGTTTGGAATGGCTCCATCAGCAAAGACACATCTCACTTTATAGAGATCTAGAAAACCTTCAGTCAAATAAAACCTCACTTAGGCAAGTTTATTTATTTAGAATTCAATCCATTCAGAAATTAATCAAACACTGGAGTAGAGTGTAGATGCATATCTACCATCGTCTGACCTGCAGAGAGAACGACAGGGAAATATCAACTTAATGTCTGTTTGGTGTTTATAAAGGCACGATTATAAA
>CAEMYA010002058.1:2607732-2624349 GCA_903131615.1 Diplodus sargus
TTTTCTCCAGGAACTCCGGTTGTTCCTACAAACATAGAATATGTTTGAAAAAAAAAAAGATGCAGCTCATTCAGGGACAGATCTGATTGCAGACAATCATATGTCAATATTTGCTTGGAAAACTCCCCATATCGCCTGAATGCCCCATAACAGAGATACAGCACATTCCCTCCCATCAGGTGAGATTACTTCTTCTGGTTTTTAATTTAATGATCATGGCGATTTGGTCCTCAGAAGCCACCAAAATCACCAAAAATTCAAAATTCCTTGTTGCAGCTTTGAGATGTGATCACATTTACATGTATAACACACCTTTTCTTGTGTGTTTAGTTTTCAGGCTGGACTGAATAAGATGTCAGCGTCCTCAGTGAACAACATCGACAGTAACAGGGAGACATCTAAGGGACTCAACCACATGCGGTAAGTAACATTCACCTCCACTTACGTCTGAATTGTTGTGCATTCTGAAGTACGGCTGGAGTTTTAAATTTCCTTAGATTTTCAGAAGACACTGGGCCAAAGAAAAAGGGTTGAAAAAGAAGAAGAATTGCTTCAGACGCATTGTCTCTTGGTTGAGGCTGCTTTGTTTCTGTTGATTAGGGATGTGTGAAGTTGTGTAGGGTTTCTTTGCATGTTTTTCTCGGCTTCTGAGGAATTGTGCAATCAAAACCCTCATAGATCTTCCGAGGGCAGCATGGTGGCTTAGTGGTCAATTTTATCATTGTGGCTTCACAGCAGAAGGTACTGGCTTTTTTCTGTCTGTGTAAAGCCTGCTCATTGTTGCCATGCCTGCGTGGGTTTCCTCCGGGTGCTCCGGTTTCCTCCCACACTCAATCAGTCAATAAACAATTAGATTGGATTTTAAGTAACTTTCCCAAGACTCACTGAACAAATTTCAGCATTGATTTAGAGTCAATGGGTGACATGAACTGAAATCCATGAATATTGGTAAAAATCTGGATTTCTCATGAAAAATATTAATAAAAATCAGAAACACCAAAATCCAACAAAAGAGTGTGTGTCTCATTCAACCAGTGTAGTAAAATTCCTGAGTCTACATGGAGCCTATTGACAAAAATGCTGAGTTTTCTTAGAATCATAATAGAAAATAGAAACAACTGTAAGATCCAATTAAAAGAGGTTTGTCTCATTCAACCAGTAAAGGAAGTCAATTCGGCGCTGATTTCGCATCAATGGGTCACATGACTTGAAGGCTATTGCCAAAAATTCTGAGTCTACATGGAGCCTATTAACAAGACTGATGAAGGTGTTGAATTTTTATTTGAATTTTTGCAAAAAACAAACAAACAAAAAAAAACATTCCATCAAGTTCAACATAAAGAGTTGTGTCCATTGAACCAGTATAGGAAAACAGTTTGACATTGGTTTTGAGCCAGTGGGTCACAGGACCTTTGACTGTAAGAAAGAAATCTGTTAATTTTACAGTAAAAAACTGGCAGCTGTGGTTGCCAGAATGTTACGGTATTATATGGTAGAACTTTTTCTAGTATTACGGTAATAAGATAAAACAATTACCATGTGAATCCAAATTTTTATTACATATATTAAAAAACAATATATAATAAACATGATTTTTATGTTAATTACACAGCAAAACAGCACAAATTTTTACATGGTAAAACATGGTTTTAAACTCTGACCATTAGTGGAAAATCAGCAGTACTCTGTATGTTCATTTAAGTAGTGTACTTAAGTTAAATTTTCAAGTACATGTACTGTTCTTGAGTATTTTTATTTTCACAACTTTAAACGGAGTTACAATTAATATTTTCACTGCACATTATTTAACAGCTTACATTTTACAACCATATACAGTTAATAGTTATTTTGCAGATTCATATAATTAATACAAAATATTAACTGATCAAACATGACGTATTATCATAGATTAAGACATATTTCTGTTACCTTCTATTTATGTTATGTACAAAGTGTTTTATTTGCGGACCCACTACTGCTTTAACAAAATAATTTCCCTGTCTGGGATCATTAAAGTAATTCTATCTATCTATCTATCTATCTATCTATCTATCTATCTATCTAGGCTACTCCTAAAGCAATTCCGGAGAAAGACAGCTGATTTTTGAGTCTCATTCTCTGGTTTTCAAGTAACAACCTTTCTGGGCTATTAGCAGGACTCGTACAGAAATTAGTTGTAGACAGTGAGATGTCTATTTTTATGTACATTTCAATTTAAACTGCTGTGAAACCGTGAGTCCTAGCATTCATGTGGATGTCTCTTTGACAAACACCAGTTATCCAAACACAGCTGTAGACCGAGTACATCCCCTCATGGCAGCAGCACTCCTTGATGTCAGTGCCCCCCCAGCAGGACAACGCACCTGCAACGCTGCAAAAACTGCTCAGGAACGACCCAAGGAAGGTGGGAAAGAGCTCAAGGTGTCGACCTGGCCTCCAGACTCCCCAGATCTCAATCCAACTGAGCTTCCACTGGATGCAGTCAGAGCCAAGAACGATCCACAGGGGCCCAACATGGATGGGACTTGGTTCTGTCACATCCCACAGATGCTCGGCTGGATTGGGATCTGGAGAATGAGGAGGCCAGTTTGACACCTTGGGTTCTTTGCCATGAGGGGGTGCAGTTGGTCTGAACGGTGTTTGGGTGGGTGGTGTTTGTCAAAGAGGCTCCACAGAAATGACAGAACTCAAAGTTTCCCAGCAGAACATTTGATTGTAACAAGATGATCAATGATCACCTCACTTGTCAGTTGTTTTAGTATTGTGTCTGAACAGTGTAGATATACATGTTAAATAAAATATGATTAAATCATTTATATTATATATAAATGAGATCAAATAAATGCAGGCGTTCTAAACATACTGTTTATATTTCCTCTCAGTAAATAAAACCCATTTAACATGTTGAACTGAAACAAGGCCAGTTGCCTACAATATAGCACTTAGTAAAACCCATTTAAAATACTACTTTTACTTTCTTATTTTATTTCCCATTGAACTAACTTGCACATTGCTTGTTTGCAAATCTGTTAGCCTTTTTAATTAGTTTTTTAAAAGACAAACAGAAAAAGAGGTAGAGAGACTAGTGTCCTAACAGAAACACTATAGTGGCTTCTGAACAGTGACTGACAAATCTCACACTTTCTGGCTTTAACTTTTGCGCCTATACTGCACTGACCTTATTGGACCAGGTGTCTCTCCTCTCCGGGGCTGATCACCATACAGGTCAGAGCTGTTCCACCTGAAGCTGAAGACAAGTCCCACTGTTCACCTAGAGAGAGGAGGAAGAATTTAGTATAACATGATGACTACATGCATATTTGTGTGTATATATATTCTGATTGTAACAGGAAAAAAGATGTAATCAGAGTACAGACACATCCGACAATAATAGGATTTCTTACAGGATTATAATTTTGTAATAAAGAATAATATAGCAGTCTGTAACCGTGTGCATGACATCACTTCAGGAGTCTCACATCACTCTGCACTATAAAATCTGCTATAATCTGATATAACAAATGTGTTTTTTAAAGGTAAACCAATAGTAAACAAAATGTATTTATTCCTGAGAACATTTAGTGCTTTATACACAAGTATGATTTCAAAGTCTATCTTTTGACAGACAGGGAGTTAGTGCAGTGATTTAAATAACACATTAAACCAGAACTGAGACAAACACACTGAATCCATTATGTGCAGGCTACAATGAGGCTGCATATTGAGTGTATAAACTTCCTTAGCTGCTCAAAATGACCTTCTAGATGCTGACATACTAACATACTGAGACATTATTAAACACAACACATGGAGCCTGTAAGCTAACTGTGCTGTACTCTGATATTCGGCTGTAACGATGCTAGTATTAACAAGCTAACATTACACAGCACGATAATGGCGTCATGCTAACACTCTCCAACCGACACACCTTAATTAACATGCAAACTGCAAAAACGCCACGATTAAATGACTTAGACTTTATAAGCTTGTTATAGTGTCAGTACCTGGTTCATGTGTCCTTCCCCGTTAATAAAGGCAGCTGAGCCCCTGCTAACGTGTTTCCCAAACCATGCAGTGCATCTCCAACAACTTTAATGTCAGCTAGCTAACATGACATTAACGTAACCACTCGCTTAAACTGAACAGTAAAC
Source organism: Diplodus sargus (assembly GCA_903131615.1). Classification (NCBI taxonomy): domain Eukaryota; kingdom Metazoa; phylum Chordata; class Actinopteri; order Spariformes; family Sparidae; genus Diplodus; species Diplodus sargus. The sequence goes on from CAEMYA010002058.1 coordinate 2,611,884, forward strand.
GTTAGCTAACCAGATTTCATGGAGTTCTAAAAAATACACATAAAGCAGATTCGTGCAGAGAAGTCTACAGACCGTGTTCGTGTCCTCAGAGAAGAGCCGCTTCCATCAGAGTGAAGATCTGTCCGGGATTAATATACATCTAAAAGTTTTAGAGGGAAATGCACTGACTTCACCGGAAACGAGCGAGACCGCCTCTTTTTTGGCGCGCACCACCTGCTTTTGTCAGAAAATTTGCGGGCGGGACTTATTTTCTGTGGTAGACTGACAGAACCAGAGAGTCTAGGATCATCAAACGCTGTTTAGTTCTGTTGATAGAGCTGGCGTCCAGCGAATAGAGACTTTGCCTTGCTCCTGGGTTAGAGTCCCAGTCCAGGGTCCTGTACTTCCTCCTGTTTCCTATAAGCTCTCTGTCTCTCTTGTCAAAAGAGGCTAAAATAAAATTAAAACAAATATTAATAGAATCAACTCAGATAAACAATTGTCAATAGGACAGAACAAGGTCACTTTTTTATTGATATTTCATTCCTCTAGTCTTTGTTTATATCCAATACTAACGGAATTTAATCAAGTTACATTAATTTAATATTGTAATCGGGTGAATTGAGGAAATTTGGACACCTCAGCTCAAGTGTTATTGATTTCTGTTCTGTACTTTTACAATAAAATTAATGAAATTAAATGTGAATGATGACTTCATGGGGTGATGTCACAGAAAGGGACGGGGCACTTGTACATATTATGTATAAAGGAATCTATTTCGTACCTTTTTATTATATTGTTTATTTTGTACTATTATTATTGTTCATTGTTAAATTGAACTGTCCTGAGGCTGCTGTGACACACTGATTCTGATTCTGATTCTGAGTAAATCATGATCCATGGGAATTGCATGAGGAGGTCAGTGATGTAATATTTTGATCAGCCATAAATAAGAAAATGTTTCTAATATTTTATCACATTATGTTGGTGTTGGGACCGGCACATGGTTCTGTCATAAGAGCGGCCTGAATTTCGCTAACAAAGGACACTAACGTCCAATAGGTGGCGCCTGCTTGACACAGTACCCCCAGGTCTGACAACTCCCATCTCCCATTGTTTGAGAGCGCACATGAATGCATCTCGTCACTTGATTGGATGTATGACGTTGACGTAGACGGGAAGTAAACAGAGACAATTTTGATAGGAACCTCTAGACTACAGAACTAAGGAAACCACATTTCCCTCCCAAAAAACGGGACAAATTGTATCCCGGTAGAGATTTATATTTTCCCGGGACAGCTGATGAAAAAAGAGCAGAATTCTGGGGAAAACGGGAAAGATGGAAACTCTTGTCTTCTCTGAAAGCGGTATTTTCTTGCGAAGAGGCGCCGCCTGACAGGCTAAACCCGGGGAAAATATCAACCCACTTTGACGTGGCTGCTGAATACTGTCAGTGTCGGAAGATGGCTGACAGTGGACCCTTGGCAGCGAAAAGATGCGACTCTGGCTCAGTGTCCTCTGTGAGCATGGAGACCATATCGGCCCTGACAGAGCTGGAGGATCTGGAGAAAGTTTATCATCAGCTCTGCACACAGGAGGTCAGTAGAAACGGCTGTTAACGGCAGTTTGTTTGACGTCGACACGTCCTCCATTTAACTTCCGGGACGCTGATGGCCCAAAACACTACTGAGGGAAGGGCTCCACTTTGATAGAATAAGACCAAATAAATGCAACAAAAATAATGAAGCTATTACGTTAATGACTTTCAGAACATGCTAGAGCTATTGTTTACCATTTACTAGTCTTCAGTGTACGTGGATAACAGGGGTAACGTTAGCATCTGAGTTGTCAGGGCTCAAAGCTGTCCACAACACCCAGCTAACACAAATATTCATATGTGATAAGTGATGAAAGTGATAGAAATGATTCTGCTTGTCAAGATTTCGACTCTAAAGTCTCTCTGGGGGTGTTGGCAAGCATAGTTAAGCTAACATTTTGGTAAACCATCTTGAAGATGTTTAGCGTCCCCCTGCTGCATTGAGGTACACACCGTTTTTATGAAATTAATTATTTTTGTCATATTTATTAAAGGTGCAATATGTAGTTTTGGGGAAAACATTTGCTGTTTTTGTATGCCAAAACACACTAAATAAACCAACTCTTTGTTTTCATGACTGAAATCATGTACTTGTATCTCTCTGTTTATTCAAACTGTTTTAGTTTGTTTATATGTGGCGGACCCCGCAACCTTTCTAGCTTCAAACAGTGTTCAGGGGACCTTATTTTCCTCTGATAACAGCTTGTTTATTCACTTGTGGGGGGGGAATCCCAGTTTGTATTATTGTCTCATTAACACTGTAAACAACATTCTGAGTTTGAATGTCTTCAACGCCCTGTCAGAATCTAAAAGTATCACTCAGATATAACTGCTCCCTATTCATAGTATCTTTCAGCTCTCAGTTCATCAATTATGAATATCTGTTCTGAGACTTAAAATTAAAAGATAGATCTGACTGACAGTGTGAGGAGATCACCACACGTTCAGTATCACAAACACAATCACCCAATCAAATGAAGAAAAATGTACCAGTGGGTTCAAAGTGAAAATCGTGATTCATGGTAATGGCATGTTCACAGGGTGGGTTTTTATCAATGCAATGTGTCATCAAGCACAACAAGAAATGTAATTGTCAGTTTGTCCAGAAAAGTCATGAAAGTGTTTCAGGTAGAGCAGGAAACAAATGCACTAAAGTTCCAAAAGCTCATATTTAAAGTGATACGGAGTCCTGTAATATACTGCCATACTAATGCAGCAATGTTACTCAGCTCACCCTACATGCTTTAAACTACTTACACACCACATTTATTTTCTAATACTTGACATGCCTCCTTTCCTTGTCAGATGTCTACATGCCTAGATATTTGCGGAATTTATTTGGATTCTGTGAATTAATTAGGTGTGTTTTGATAGAAAATCTGAAGATGTATTGAAATGCATGAATCTGAACTAAGTTTAAGATGCTTAAATCTAGATAAAATTGATATTCATTTTGCTCATCAGATGTATTGTTTTTTCCGTCTCATGCAGAAAGAAGTGGAGGCTGAGCTGGACAGACTGGTTGGACAGGAGGGCGCCATTCACACAAAGATGCTGGCACTGCAGAGGATGGGGTACAGTTTAAGCAGATTAGTTTAATATCAAAAGCTCAGCGTTTATGTGAGTTCCAATCATGACAGTCTGTGTTCTGTGAACTGTCTCCGTCTCTTACAGGCCCAACCTACAGTTGATCGGGGGAGACGCCAGGCAGCTGTCAGGCATGATCACGTTCACCTGTAGCCTGGCTGAAAACGTCAGCTGCAAAGTCAGACAGTTGGACCTTGCAAAGGTAAAAACACACATTTGATATATCTATCATAATTACAGCATCATTTATGTGCAGTTTTGATAACCTTTATATTCAATGAAGAGAGTTTAAAGTTGGAATTTGTTTGATAAAATAATAGATTTAAAAGCGGTTTGATACAATGACAAAAAACACCATGTTTAACTGTTGCTGACATTTTCTGATCATCTTACGTTGTATCTATTTCAACAGTGTTGCAATGGATCACACTGATCTTGTATTTTGTTTAATCTTTTTCTAGACACGGTTGTATAATGTCATCCAGCGTGCTGACGATATCCTCGATCTGAAGTTCTGCACGGACGGTGTCCAGACAGCTCTACGTAACGAAGATTATGAACAGGCTGCTGCCCACATCCATCGATACCTCTCTCTGGACCAGTCGGTTATTGAGCTGAGCAGGCAGGGAGAAGAAAGTACGAGGCTTCAAGTTCTCCAGTCTTGCGCTGCAGTGAATACTGTAGTCTGATATAATTAATTGTTTTATTTATTTTTTTTGCGTTTTGTAGATCAAATGTGTCAGATTATCATATGAAAGTAGTCATTCATACAATATTGGGAAGCATTGTGGAAAAACACCAAATATTTTACCACTATGATCCACCAAATGATTTAATACCTTTGCTACTGCAGCGAAAGTAGCAGTAAATCTGCTGCAGAATAGGAACTATGCACTGTATGTCTGAGCTTGTTGATGCATCATGTCTGCTCAGGTAGTGCTGTGGACGCCAGTCTGGTAATGCTTCAGGAGGCCGAGCAGAAACTGAAGGTCATCGTTGCTGAGAAGCTGGATGAAGCTGTAGCAGCAGTCGACCTCGCACAAGTGGAAAGGTTTTTCAAGATCTTTCCTCTGTTGGGCCTCCACCAGCAGGGCCTTGCACGCTTTGGACAGTATATCTGCAGTCAGGTCAGTGTTGTTGTTGGTCCTGTTTTTGTACAAGGATATCTGCGAGCACTTTTGGTCGAAAGAGCAGTCATTTATGGTGCATTTAGTTACACCAGTCCCATGAAAGAATGGCCACACATCATACAGGTTTTTGATTAAGCTCTCTCTTTCTGTTCCTTCAGCACACACTGTGAAAACTACAAGATAATAAAAGACATAAAAGTTTCAGCACATACATCTACCATTCATTGTTAAGGTTTCTCAAGCTAGTCCGCATAGATTAGCAGTCCGAAACACGTGAGCACAAGAGAAATGTGCTGACGTTTAATAGGATTAACAGAATGTCTCACTGTTGTCCATGTAAAATGTTAACAAACATTGTACATAGATAGAAAAGACAAAACATATGCAAGAAAATAACCATGTGCGACTCTTGGACCACGTGTAGAATGATGTCATTTTGGAGCTGCGTGCTCCTCCTCTGCAGCAGTGTTGGTTCTGACCTGTGACATCACCACATGGCATCACAGCATGTCCCACAATGCCCTAAACTCAATTGAGCCCCTCTGATCTGTTACATTCAGGATTAAAATAAAGAAGTGAAACATTTCTTAAACAAAAATGTATGGTGGTACATTTTAGACTCATTTTTTGAACTACAGTGACACTCAGCAGAGTGCATACCTCTGCCAAGGCTCAACAGTCCCAGTTTATTATAACTCATAGATACCAGCCACCTATATACACAGTTTTTTGTTGTTGTTGTTGTTATTTTCAAGTGCAGTGCATTTCTTTGAGAAATGAATGATAATGTCTGGAAACAACCTGTCTCGCAATGTTAAAGGAAGTGAGTAAATCTGTCCTTTTGGGGTCAATTCTGGGTGGAGTCTCATCCTCCATCTAAGTTTCATGGAAATCGCCATTGTATAATCCTGCCTACAAACCAACAAACTCAATCTCAATTGTCATCTTTGTTTTTCGATTAGAAATAATCAAAGATATCTTGGTCTCATTTTTAATGTCCCATCTCACATATTCTCACACAGCTTGCCTCCAAAGCTGAGCAGAACTTGGTCCTTGCTACGGGAGGAGACCCGGGCGAGAAGAGAGCTCCGCTGGTGTTTGCAGACACTCTGACGCTGCTGCTGGAAGGTGAGATAACAGGCCTGATACTCGGCCCGCAGGCATTTTCCTTTATTTGCTTGGAGCCGACTTAACTTGTTGTGTGTTTACAGGTATTGCTCTTGTCATCGAGACTCATCTGGTGATTGTAGAGACGTATTATGGTCCGGGCCATCTGTACACACTCATCACCCACCTGCAGCAGGAGTGTGACCAACAGGCCCAGAAAATAGTCGACAAGTTCATCCAGCAGAGAGGATACCACAACAAGGTGCGTGTGACGTCAGAGCTGCATGATTGTTTTTACTGCGCACCTGTACACACTGTGAACTTTTATCCTCCCTCAGTTTCAGATTGTCCAGAGCAGCATGATGAAGAGCGTGCCAGGGGAGCGGATCGAGCCCAGGTAATTGTGTTTGTCTCAGCAGCGTCCTGCTTCTCCTCCACGTTTGTCACTGTGGTGTTTTGTTTATAACAATTATCTCACATAAACAGGGAGTTGGATCCTGTTCTGACAGAAGTAACCCTGATGAACGCACGGTCTGAGCTCTACCTGCGCTTTTTACGTCGTCGCATGCTGGCCGATTTTGAAGTTGGGGATGCTCAGAGCGTCACACAAGGTAGTTCGATGTTAACGTGTGATGGTGTATACAGAACACTGATGCCTTTTTGAGAATGTAGAGCTGAAATCAGCCATCTGAATTTGCGATTGTGTTTGTTTTTCTTTGAACTCTGAATTCTTTGAACAGAGCATCAACAGAACGTGGAGAAGCTCCTGAAACACTGCATGCTGAGCAGGACGATGCAGGAGCTCATTGGTTACTATATTCCAATGGAAGAGTACTACATGAGAGAGTCTGTCAACAAGGTAAATTACTCTGTTTTCCAAAGTATTTTTATTTTACAATTCTTGAGAATTCACACATTGACTCAAGTGATGTCACGTGAGTCAGTGTCAGTTGCCTCATCTCATTTTGAGCCTGTGAAGGTTATGTTAGCCGCTGTTAGCATAATGAACCAGAATCTTTGACTAAACTGTCAGCAGTTAGAATTGCATTGTGGGTAATGTAGGCACCAGATTTTTCAGAGGAACAATGCGTGAAATTAATAAAACATTATATTTCTGGTCTTGCTGCGTTTTTGTTCTTCATCATGAGTGTGACTATATTTGAGGAGCACAATGATAAATTGGTGGAGGATGTTTTCAACTCACTTTGACTACACTTTACTTAGTTGTCACAGAGATTTGTCATCAAAGTTTTGATGTGTAATAACAACTTATATTTCATGCAAATATATACTAATGTCAAATTAGTTTACATCTTTTCCAAGTATATGTAAGATGAAACAAGTGTGGCCTTTCTTGAGAACATATTTAAATGATAACTTACAAATAAGATACTGAACAGTTACTGTCATTGAACATGTGACACTGTATTACAGTCAATTCCCTGTAAATGAGCTGAATTTTCTCCCCAGGCTGTCACTATGGATACATATGAAAAGGGTCAGCTGACCTCCAGCATGGTGGACGACTGTTTCTACATTGTTAAGAAGTGCATCAGTAGAGCTTTATCAAGCTCCAGCATCGACTGCCTCTGTGCCATGATCAACCACGCCAACTCTGTGCTGGAGTCTGACTTCAGGTACTCATTCTTTCTCTTTTCAATTCACATGTTCAGTACTTCCTTTTGTTTACACATAATGTCCATGTGCCCTTTCCTCTCTTCACCTGTCAGGGAGGTGCTGTATAACAAACTGCGGCAGGGCTTCCCCGCTACGACTCTGCAAGACATCCAGCGTGGCGTCAGCAGCGCGGTCAGTCTGATGCAGAGCAGCTTACAGCAGGGCAAGTTCAACACACTGGGCATCGAGAGTGCTGAGAACGCCAAGGCTGCTTTTCTGGTAATAGACACACACACACACACACACACACACACACACACACACACACACATACACACGTATCCCTTCCTCACTCTCAGACAGTATCAGATTGCTGGCTAGACTATGCCAAAAATAAACATTTGGGCTTTTGGCATGAGGCTTGTTTAAAAATGATCAGCAGTGATTTAAGTGAGGAATCAAATGCATGAATAACCCCCCTCTAATTTAAGTCTTGCTTTAATTTTTAAAATGGCTCTCAGCTGAAGGAAGCACTACTTCAAAAACCTTTCAACCCGTTTGTCAAAAGGTACATTTGAATCAAAGAAATACTTAAAGTACTCAGCCCTGTCACCAGGATAAAATGTTGGCAGAAGGAATGGGCCAATAAATCATGATCGTGATTAAAAGGAAAACACTCACAACCACCACTTAACTGTGGTGAATTTTCATTATTGGGATAATCAAGAATTGAGATAATCATAAATATCCTCACCTGAGATGGTGTTTCAGCATTTATAAGCATGTCGACACTAGATGTTTTTAAGTAGACCAGGGGACAGTTTTCAGCTGTGTTTGTCGACAAAAAAAAAACTAATTTGATAAGAAAAAGGTGCATCCCTCGCTGTGTTTGTAGCAACCAAGATCTGTATTTTAAGTCAAAAGTTGATCTTTTCCTGACCTCAACCATGCTTTTTGGGGGGCTTAAGTCTAACCGGAGCATAAGGACTGTGAAAGAAACATAAAGTTGCAACATAAAGAAATGTCTGAACATATCCGTGGTTTACAGAAAAGTAGATTTGCCAATATTTTTTCTGATGGTGTCATTCTGCCAGTTTGACCTTGACAGAATGACGGAATAAGACTGATTCATACTGAATCACATCAGCTATAAAAATTCTTCATTCAATCTTTTTATTCTATCTCAGGTGACTCTGAATAACGTGGAGGTGTGCAGTGAGAATATCACGACTCTAAAGAGGAACCTTGAGGTAAGATTCACAGCTTTTGCGTCTCTCGTCATTGTTGTAGTTTAACTCGTTTCTCATTTTCTTGTAATTCTTGTATTCCCTTCTGCAGAACGACTGCTCCAAGTTGTTCAGTCAAGGCGCCGGCTCTGGCGAGCAAGCCAAGATTGAAAGCTGTTTGTCTGACCTCGTCAACACGTCCACAAAGTTCAAGGATCTCTTACAGGTTGGAGAAACGTGCATATGTTGAACGTTGCTCTTCATACAGTAGGCACTCAGCAGCAGGGAATAATTCTGTTTGTGTGCTTTTAAGGGATTAATATGAGAGTGTAGTGTCAACAGCAAATTAATGCACACTTTATTGAGATATTTACTGACTCAACAATGTTTTATCATTATAAAGAGAGTAAAGATGAGTGAGGTCATAGTAGACATGTATCCAGGGTCTTGTAAGTGTTTGGAAATAGGACCTTTTTGTGATAAAAGTTTCAAGTTCAGGTGTGATTTATATTTCACAGGAGGGACTAACTGAGCTGAACACAACAGCCATAAAGCCTCAAGTCAAACCCTGGATCAGCAGCTTCCTGTCCATCTCACACAACATAGAGGAGGTAACGGTGTCAGAGCAGTGACCAGAAATAAATCGGAGGTCATGAAACTAGTTGCCATAACTGCCTTTGTCCCTCACAGGAGGAGTTTAATGATTATGAAGCTAATGATCCCTGGGTGCAGCAGCTCATCATTAACTTGGAGCAGCTCATGGCAGAGTTCAAGGTATCTTGTCTGAGCAACATTTCAGCCATCACTCCAAATATAGATTTTTTTTTCTTTTTTTTAAACTTCTCCCTGCCTTCTCACCAGACGGCCCTCTCTCCTATCATCTATGACACACTGACCAGCCTGATGACCAGCCTGATATCGATTGAAATGGAGAAGACTGTCCTCAAATGCTCATTCAGCAGGGTGAGGAGCCGGGCTCGGCCACAAGGTGGCACCGGGTGCCCTGCGCATCACGTCACATCACATTTCTGACACACATGTGGCGAAAAGCCTCAAGCTATGATTTATTAATGAGTCCAGAAAGGCCTGCAGGAGAGGTTGCTTCCTCTTTGCACGATAGCATCCTCCTATTTTGAGCTCCTCACAGGAAGCCTCCAAATGAATTCTTATACAACGTCTCATCCACTCACTGTTTCTGATCTTTTTGTTGCAGCTCGGAGGGCTGCAGTTTGATAAAGAGCTCCGGTCTCTGGTGGCGTACCTCACCACCGTCACCACCTGGACCATCAGGGACAAGTTTGCTCGGCTCACACAAATGGCCACCATCCTTAACCTGGAGCGGGTAATTTAGATCATCCTACACACCTGTACAGAATATAGTAATTAGTATAATTGGTATGAAAGCTCCTTTTATGTTTTTATTTTAATAATTATAGCATGATAGTGAAGGTTCTTAGTCATCCAGGTCAAGGTAATAAGTACAATATCGTAAGCAACTGGATTTGTTGCAGTTTCTTCTGAGCCTCTTGGACGAGAGGTGAAACATCTTCAAGAAACTGAAACAAATCCAGTTGCCCTCGATATAGCACTTGGAATATTTATGAAGTACATTTATTAAAACCAAACACATTTATCTCACAGCTACTTAACCGATTCAAGATTTTGCAAACAAAAGATTTGATGATTTTTATAAAATATGGTGCATTGTTATAACAAAACTACTGGCAAGATTTAAAATGGTAAAATAAGTTTCACCTCTACAAACTACATATTAAAATTGGGCATCCGGGTAGTTTTCGGATCTACAGATGCTGACCAGGAAATTATAATTTTGCGGTATTAAGTCAAACCTTTGTTGCAAAACTGCCGCAAATATAAACAACTACAGTAAAATGATGATGACACATTTACAAATCAATGATAATTATTCATATTAATCATAATCCAGTGATATGATAATTAGTAATGTAAGCCATTATAGCTTCTTTAACCATTTATATATTGAAGTATTTTATACGTTCTCTTTGTACTTCTTGCTTTACACAGGCTCATAACGTAAATTTTTTTTCTCCTACAGGTAACCGAGATCTTGGATTACTGGGGCCCAAATTCGGGGCCCCTGACATGGCGGCTGACCCCAGCAGAGGTGCGTCAGGTTCTGGCACTGCGTATCGACTTCAGAAGTGAGGACATCAAGAGGCTGCGGCTGTAACTCAGGAACCAGCACGCTGTTTATCAGCCACTGCCGAGCATACTCACCTTGTGATGCTTTTCACTAAAGAGCTCAATCCAGGTTTAATCCATGTTTCTGTAAATGGACGTGGGCAGGATGCCGGCAAATGGCCGGGGATTTCCTTTTGACTGGAACAAAAGTGCACATTGCTCATAGTGGGTTTCCAGACTCAACACCTGGCTGATGTCAGACTGCATCAGCGTTGAAGCTCAGCTTTTAGGGACTTGGTTTACGATTACAGGGCGGACACGGTGAACTGTTTGATATGAATGATCTGAGAATATTCTGTATAATGTATAATTAAAAAGTGTAAATGTGTCACACTGGGAGTTCCAACCTTTTAACCTGTAACTATGTGTGAGAAACGAGGACACACTGGGACTAGGGAGCGGCGCTCTGCGGCTGTCAGTGAAACAGAGCAGTAATGAACATCCTACCCATTAAACTGACAGAAGCAGGTCAGACAGCTGATCCAGCCTAGTCATTCAATATATGAATAGCTCCTTGTCTGTGATGATGGAACACTTTTAACCTAATAAATTGAGAGCCGCTGTGAAAACGCCTCTGATCCCTGCCATCCGCCACATTTCACGAAGTGCTGCCCCGTTGCCACGGAGGACCTGCTCCCAATCTTTTATACATGTTGCTGACACTAAATACAAAGCTGTGTTCACCAGGCAATGAAGCATTAAAAGTGGTCCGTTCTCATAATGTTCAGCCTAATTTCCTGGCCTAACCTTCAGTCTCTCCATTGATTAAAGCGGGTCAGCGTGTATTTAAACTTTTGCACTGTGGTGTCACAGCTCGTCATCAACCCTCTGACCTTCTTCTTCGTTCCGTGTAATCAGACTCAGACCACGAATGCAGGAGTAGTTAGGAAAAGTGTGGCTTTAATGTAAACACAACATTCGATTGGCTCAGCACAAACATTCCACATGAGAGCAACCAATAAACTACCAAATAGGATGGGGGTGCAGCACAAAAACATTCACAGTAAAAAAAAAATTGGTATAATCATAATATATATACAGTACGGTGCTTTTAAGGTGAAAATGGAGATAGGATATGGGGACTGATATGTGATAGATAAAGAGTATACAGGGGATGGGAGGATGAATTTCAGGGTGCACAGGTGAAAATGGAGAGCTGTACTTTTTCTCTGTGAGAAGAGAAACGTGACAGATGAGGGGGGGAGTAAATGGTTCCCTGTTTACTGATCAGGGGAGAAGAGGGTCTTTAAACCCGCCACCTCCCCAGACAGAGGCTGCCTCAAATGATATTGTTCTCCTCGTGCAGTCTTCTATTTCTACACAGATTCACGTCAAAAGGATAAAGCACCACACAGAGAACAAGATGTCATTGGAGGGCTGCTTTCTAACCCTCTGAACCGTAGACAGGTGACGGTGTTCCCCCCCAGTTTTTCATGTCAGGAAATAAATATGTGGCACGGGATTTTCAGGAGGTAGGAGGAGGCATGTAGGGCATGAGGCTCAAATAAATAAATCATTCGATGATAATAAAATATCTCACTTAAATAATATTACTTGATAGTATGAACATGAGCTATGGTGTCTGATACTAATCCCCTATCTGTTGTCAAATGGTTGGCACCGATATGACGTTTGTTTCTTTTCTTTTTCCTTTTTTTTTGGGGATATATCATTGGCTGATAGGCATTTCCTCACGCTTACAGGAGGCCAATGGCGATGGGCAGCAGCCATTCTGAACAGAAGAAGCTCCCTCTTTCATTATGTTTTAAAGTAAAAGGAGAAATCCGAGAGTGGAACAGACCTGCAGGCTACTCAGTCATGTGTGGGTCTGAAGGAGAGGGGAGCTTTGTCCCGTCTGAAAGTTAAAATAGCCTCCTTTCCCAACCATGACCCTCAGCCACGAGTTCAGCACCTCCCCAACAACATCACCATCTCCACGTTCATACACACAGCAGCTCTTCAAACGGAGCACAACAGGCTATATTCAGTACAGGATAGAA
>CAEMYA010002058.1:2629643-2646267 GCA_903131615.1 Diplodus sargus
ATCTGGGAGGGATGCTTCACAAGACACAATATACAATGGATGGACGGTGCCTTTTCCCGACTGGAACATCTAGAAACTTAACTAAGAGGTTTAGAGAAAACAACAGTGATTTAAAAACATCAAAGAGTGATTTAGCTTAGACAGGGGCAGGTTTAGATGCGGTTTTAGAAGCCATATTTCTGCGTAAATCCGCTTTATAGGCAAAGTACCCCCGGCGATATCGGGCACTTAAAGCCATTAAGATTAAAAGCAGAGGTATTCACTAATGGAGCTGTAGTGACCTCGATGTAATTCACACACACACACACACACACACACACACGCACGCATGCACGCACACACACAGAGGAACAACACCCACATATTCCCAGTCGTGCATTCCCTGTAGTCAAGTAAAAAAAACCTCGTTAACTACATTTCAGCACCCAGGCTGCGAACAGCACCCTGGGGCGCACCGGTGCGGCCTCAGCAGCCTCACTGTCGGTCTGCAGGAGGTGCTCGAGTCACCGGCACTCCTCCGGGGCTACGGCCTCTCGAAACATGGCGGCTCAACCTGCCTGAGCACAGATAGGGGAGGCGCAATCTCGGGCCTTTTACTCTTGCGGTGCCGAGAAGGGTTAAATCGAGCCAGAAAAAGAGGGGGGAGAGACACTTACTTCATCTGTTTGACGATGGTGCTCTTGCCGGACTCTCCGCCGCCTGAAAAGAACGGAGGGCAGAGTGAGAGCCGGCAGTGAAATCAGTACCACGGAGAGCACCTCCGCCCCAAGCAGTCCCACCACAAGCAAACCGAGCCGCGACGCGCCGCGCCGCGCCGAGGCGCAGCCGCCCCGCGGCCGGAGAGGCTCTTCTCTTACCGAGCAGAAGCAGTTTGACGTCCTTAGCGGCGACCACCCCGTCCTCCTTCAGGTTTTTCTCGATGGCCTTGCTCCGGTCCAGAGCTGCGCGCTCCTCGGCGCTCAGTGTACATCCCATGTTTCCAGGCGAATGAGCAATCCCGTCGTCTCTCCGGTCCGCCCTGTCCCTCAACGACTCTCAATCAGTGCGCTGTCTCTCGCTCGGGCTCTCCTCCTGCGCGGTCTGCTACAGCATTAGGCCCGGATTGAGGGCAGAACAGAGCCGGGATCCCGAAGCGGTCTTTTTCTCCGTGACTCTGTCTCTGCCTCCTCGCTCGGTCTCCTCTCTCAGAGGGGATTGGGGGGTGGGGTCGTTGTGCTCGAGCCTGCGGGGCTGGGGTTGTTGTTAGGTGGGGAGGGGGGGCCTGGAGCTCTCCCTCTCTCTCTCTCTCTCTTTCTCTCTTTACGTCTTTGCCTCTCTCTCCCTCTATCTCTCTCTCTCTCTTTCTCTCTCTATGTCTCTCTCCCCCCCTCTCTCTCCTTCTTTCTCTCTCTCCCTCTCTCTCCTCTCTCTCTCTCTCGCGCGAGACTCATCTAAACGCGCACAATCTCGCTGACGTCAGAGCAGCCGAGCTTTAATCACGTCCTATGAAAGATTATTCAAATGAAAGAGCCGTTTAAATGGCAAATGTTGCCCTGTTGTCTCTCGGTATTAGTGCAAACTGTTGTTGTTGTTGGTGGAAAAATTAAACCGACACAACACTGGCAGGCCTCTTCTTCTGTTCTAGGATTAACATCCAGCAATACAAATGCAGTCTACAGCAGGAACATGGTGGAGAAGAGGAGCTGTGCATGTGCAAAACAGACTGGACTCAATATGTGACTTAAAGGAGCGCTGTGTGGACATTTTGATCAGAAGAGAAAGATCTCTATTCACTGCACCGCTTTGATTTCATGACTGAATAAACAACAACACAATTTCATGCATCCTGCTTTGTTGACATGTGGCGGACCCTGCCACCTTCACCTTCCTCTGAGAACAGCTTGTTTATTCAATTATGGAAAAGGAGTTTGTATCATTATCTCATTAATATTGCAAAAATGAAAAAATCAGAGTTTCAAATACTCAAAAAAAGTAAAAAATTATTGGATAGAAGTAGGCAATTAAGTTAAATGGCCTTGCTCAATTACACGATTACAGGTTACTTACCTGAGCATAATTTGTATTTGGACCAGGTATATGATGTATGTGCTGTAGACTTCCTGGGGTGATGTGTTTTTGTGTTTAAAGATAGAATTACTGTTGTATGAAGTCAGCCTCCACTCTCCACGCAGATCATTAGCAAATGTGTAATCAAAGATGTTTATCTGGTCTGCATCTGTCACCATCTTCTGTACAGTTACAGCCAGGGCCATAAAACAGGACATGTCACTCAAATTCAACCAGAAAACCCCCGTCCACTTATTTTTCAAATGCATTTAATTTAATTACCTTCATTATGGTCTGATTTTTGTCTACACTGCAAGTTATGTAATTATTTTCTAAAACAGAAAATTAATATTAAAGGTGCAATATGTAAGAATTGGTGAAATTCATATTCAAAACAAATAAGTGCCAGGGTATCACCAGAGCAACCGCTAACTGCTGCTAACAGTACCTGTCTTTAGCTAGTTAGCTCAGATAGAAGTTCAGAAAGCGTGCACGGGAAATCTGCGAGTCTCACTGGGTTTTCCAGACTCACATATCATCCTGTCTACAAGCAGACTCAAGCAGACCTTCTGCAGACTTCCAGGGACTCAGTTAGGGCTGCAGTCTCCACCAGACTGCACTGATTGAATTACACACATTTCAGTGCAATACTGACGTGACATTGTAGTAACTTGTAACTGTAACTTGTGTGCAAAAACAATTACTTTCTTTAAACGTTACTAGAATCATGTAGGCCAGGCTTAGCGTTAGCAGTACAGTAAGTAGAGGGAATCAAAATGCATTTTGTTCCTGTAGACTTTAGGGCTGTTTATCGGAGGCTTATGTTTGCCTTGTTGTTTCACGCATGTGCAGACTTGATGTGATGACAATGAAACGTCACAGCATGTACTACTGAAGCCCTCGAGCGCTCAGTCTGCACTTCCAGAGGGTGGACATTTGGATTCAGCCTTAGTATTTATAAAACTAGTACAGAAGCTTTTTACTGGGATGGGGTAGCTGGTTAGCATGCCAACACAATGCAAGGACATCATATTGTCAAATTTGCTATTTATTCACACTCTGTTTTAAATGTACGTTAATTTTTTAATGTTTTCAACTAAAGTTCTTACACGTTGCCTCTTTAAATAACAGTAGATTTTTGTGTAATACCCATAGTTGTATAAGTGAAGAACATAAACATCTATGTGTCATAAACCCCCAATATTCCCAGAAATATTACCAAGGACATAACGTCTTCAGTGGCAGTTAATAAAGCCCTGCTTTTAGCCGATGTAAAGAGACACGAGTCTGTTAATCATAACTTACACACAAATGTGTATGTCTATGTTGGGGGTTGTGGCCGTACCATATAGCAGTAATATAATGTTTGTGTCTGATAAAAGCTTCTAATCCACACATCACATCTGGATGGATGGTCAAGTGGAGTAAAGAGAGAGAGGAGGGGGGGGTTGGGCTTTTACAGTGGACCCTGAATGAAAACCAGCAGAGGAGCTCAACCTGAAGAGACTCCATCCATCAGTGAATTTCCTCTTTGACAGCCAAGCTGAGATAAAACCTCCACACACAAACACACACACACACACACACACACACACACATCCCAGCTGCAATCTCCACCTCTCTGCCCCGAAGCTCCCACAACGTGACACATGCAGGCACATACATACACTCAGCCACAATATCAGTAATCAGCGCAGTTTAATCATATGAGCATGTGCATGGTTGTGAGTGACAGGGAGTGATGGTGGGGAGGATTAGCACCAAATTATACCTGAGGGAATTTTGACAAAATTATGTTATCGGTTTTAATTACACTAATGCATCAAACACAAACATGAAGACTTTTTTTTTTTTTTACAACCATTTAATTTGTTTAAACCCATTTTTTAGAAAATCAATAACCTTCAGTTGTGTACTCATTAGAAACAACAGGTTCCATCTGTAAATTGTCTTATAAATGAGAAAAATAAAAGAGAAACATGATTTTTTTTTAAAAAACAATAAAAAAAACAAAACAGGTGTAACAGTGCATTAAACTCAAAACCTAAGCAGATTTTTTTCAAACAGTGATGACAGGTCATTTCATCTAAATGAAAACAATAATACCAATAAATGAAAATCAAGATCTGAATCAATTTTCACAGAGATGTTAGCATGTGTTCACCTGTCTGCAACATGTACACGCTCACTCACACACTCACACACAGGAATGATTTTGAATGTCAATCGAGGACAAACATACTGTATATATAAGCAGGCAGGACAAAGTCAGCAGCTCCTCAGGTAGAGGGGACCTGTCCTCCTCAGTTTTCACGACTCGTACACGCAGAACAAAAGCACACAGAGTTACTCTCGTGGCTGTATGTCCAGAATATGTTCAGCCAGGCTGGTGAGTTTGCAGTCCTCCAGTGCTTTGACCAGCCGGCTCAGCTTGGCTGCTCTCCCCTCCGCCTGGATGAATCGGCTGAGCAGCTGATAGGCTTGCTCATACAGCCCTTCTCTCTCGTACTCATAGGCCAGGTTGTCTATGGCCGGACTCTTCAGAGCCCGGCAGCTCTTTCCCAGGGCCCTCCCTACGTGCTTCCACTGACGGCCCACTCCGTTAGAGAAGCTCTGAACATCTGCTGCTGACAGCATTCGGTCCTCTGACAGGCCAAAGGATAAAGGATGAAGGACAGAAAATACATCAATGTCAATACTGCTTAATTGTGATTACATACCTTTGGTTTGAAAACATACGTGTGTAAACAGTAAGCATTTTCCAGAGTTACTTCTAGACTTGCTGTCCATCTCAAATGTGCAGGATATCAACAGGATTGTTTATATACATGCACATTAAGCTGCACAGGCATTTAAGGGGCTCTATGCAACAATTTGGCTTCGAGTACAACACAGAAGCTCCACAGAGCCTCTTTAAAGGGACACTGATTGATTTTTTTTATTGGCCACTTACTTTGGGGCAGTGATACAAGCTGTGGCACAATATTTATATGTTATCACATGTAAAATTCTAACACAGCTAGCAGACAAGGAACAACATCTTATTTAGTTTGTGTCCTACATTCACTGTCCTTGTGCTGAAATGCTCCTTAGAGCTACGTGGAACGTTCACATTACGTGTAGTACCGTCATTTCTGTTTTATTGTATTGTGTTATTTGGGGCTCCATGGTGTCTTTGCAGTTGCACTATGTTTTCCTCCTGTGTTCCTGTACTCCTTCCCAGGTTGGTGTTTCCCCCTCGACACCTGCCCTGAGCCGGCCTCGTTAGCCCTGCCCTGTTCCCAGTTGGTCCCAGCTGTTTTTCCCAGCCTATCAGCTCCTTTACTGTTTTGTTTCTTTACCTCATTCCGCTCACCTGAGCTCTCTCCACCTGCACCTCATCCCCTTGTGAGTTTAGTTTGTATTCGAGTCAAGTTTTCAGTTAGGTCTTTGTTGAGTCATCTGTACTGTTTACCTGTTCCTCAGGCTTATTTTGAATTAAAGCTCTTCCGTTGATTTGCCTGCATGCTTTCCGCCTTCTACCTTTGTGTCACAATATCAGTTTATTGATTGTATATATGTATATAATGAACACATAACAGCTGTTGTAATTTCTGATAAGGATGAGAGACTAATGTGTCTGCCTGCTCTTTTTAAAAATCAGCTTACAAATTTCAGTAAATATCACAGGTGGTTTCATATTGTAGGGCAGCTACTTTTTTTGTTTCAGCATCCCACTGAAGTGAACCATAATCCCTATTTTGCTCACAATACTGAGGGAGTTAGAAGAGTTGTATAACTTGACTTTTGAAGCACTATCTAAAAGAAAAGCCACAACATTTTATTGGCAGCTGCTTTTATATACTAGCAGCTAAATTTGACTACAGCATTTACACATGTGGTCACCAAGAGAGTGAGTGATAATAAAACAGACTTGTGCAACCTTCAAATGCCTTTTAATTGCTTAAATGTGAACTTGCCAGACACAAACTGTGTAAATCTAAGTAAATTAATATGTAATTACTCACGTCTTACATTAGATTCACTCACTATGAAAGCAGTTCTTATATTTCAGACTGAACCAGAGCAGCTGGTGCTGCTGGAGGCCTTGGAGGAGACACTCGGGGAACTAAAGTCCCTCATGCCCAGATACATTAAAGTGTCTGCGGAAGCGAACCTAAATTAACACGAACTGAAATTGAATCTGGAATTAACACAATTAGAAAATTAAATTAACTTTCAAGACACTGTAGAGCCTCATCGGTTAATGTTAATTCAACAGTTCAATACAAGGTCGTCAAATTTAAATCAGTGTAAAACGAATACATTATCTGCAGGCGCTAATCTCTTACCGAAGACTGACCATCAATTTATAAAAGGTCGGATTAGAGCGTCAGCTGACAAACAGCACTGAATTCATATGCTGTCAGACAATCCAACACTAGACGATCAATCAGCACTGTTGGATTTTGTGAAAATGATAAACTGAGTCTTGCAGCTTTTCACATTAAAAAAACGTTTTCATTTTGGACAGCAGGCCAACAAATGTAGACCTCTAGACTGTACAGCTGTGCAGCACTGACATACTGGTTTAAAAAATAAATAAATAAATAAATGAAAGCATGCTGTTGCTCATTCTGACAAATAATATATAAAAAGCAAGTTTCTTATTTCAACTTCACTGTAACACATTGTTGAATGCACTGAAACAAACCACCATGCATCACTGAACCATGTGCTTCTGCTGAATCTAATAAAAAGCAATAAGCATCTCAGAATAAATGAAAAAAGTCTTTTTGTGATATAAATGCTATTTTAATCTGAACTGTGACCTCTTCTGGCTGATAGTCTACAGACTACAGAGGACTCAAACTAGAAATGATCGCCTTGACTCACCAAACACTCTGTTCTGAAACTTGAAGCAGTTGCTGGGGACAGGAGACTCCTCCTGTGTGATGGCGGTCGTCGTAGGGGCAGGACGGAGGGCCTGACTCTGAAGCTGCTGCTCCAGGTGATCAATCTCCTCATCACGCAGACGCTCCGGCTGACACAAAGTGACAGAGAATAGTTTTAATGTGTCTTCACTCCTCTGTAGCTCTCTAGCTGAGCTATTGTTTTATTTCCAAAAATACAAATGTATACAATCTGTACTATAATCAATCAATTCGCAGTTATTATACACAATATCTTTAATCCTTTAACATCTTATACCAACAGAGTAAAAACAACGCAGCATCAGATGTCACTTTTAGAATCAGAATCAGAATTTCCTTTATTTTTATTCCACCTACTGTATTGCTGATTGTTTGACAACACGTAAAGTGAGCTGTGTTGTTTGTAATTCATGTACAAAGAGGAGGACAGTGTGTGTTCTGAGAAGTGGGACAGTTTTATGGGCTCTAACAGTATGAATGACTTTTGTGATCAGCTAGCTCTGTTTTTATCTCAGGCTATCTTTGCACATTTTATTGCTGTATTTTTTTATTTATCATGCCTGGTTTGATGCTGCAATTCCCTTAATCCAAAACAGATTTCTCCCACAGGAGACAGTGAAGTAAGGTGAACCTTCAAATTCAAGGTACTATTTGTAAGAGGCTCATTCACAACTTGTCAAATACTGACGCTTGGAGATTCGAGGATGCATCGTCCGCCATATCAATGCATCAGTATTTGACGAGTTGAGAATGAGCTTTCAAAAATCAACGTTTCTTACAAACAGGACCTTTAATCAAATGCACAGTATTTCTGCTGCTAGTGGTCTCTCAATCAAAATAATGACAGAACACAATGTTTGATGACATTGTGATGTAGCATGGAATCATGGGAGTTGTTGTCTTTATTGTTAAACAGAATCTGCAGCATTCTGCAATGAAAAATCATGCTCCATCACTAAAGGGCAATACAAACAATAGCTGACAATAGAGGTGCTATTATACCAAGTTCCTTCCTCTCTGGCTGACAAATCATTTTTGCACAAACACAACATAGCCTTGAATAAAATGACAGGCCTCTCTGGGTGTGAACATTGTTGGGAACATTTGGGATAATATAGATACACAACACAACAGTGTACATGACAAAGGTCTAGTCGTTTTTAGTTTTATTTAATTTCAATGTATAAAATGTTATATCACGTCATTAAACAGTGAATTGAGAATGAAAATTAAACTTCATAAAGTCGGTGCAAGTATTTTTTCTAAAGATGTTAGATGCTGACCTCGTTGTTGTTTTTGAACATCACTCTGGGGAAGTCTCACAATCTGCAATTTATTTATATGTTTTTGAATATTTTAGGGTATGAGCTGAAGTACGACCTCATGTAGGTATTTAAGGAAATATTTTACCTTGTAAGCTGTATTATGTTGAGTCAATAAGGGAAAATATTCAGCCAAACAAAATGGAATAATAAAGCAATAAAAGTATTTCTGACTTATTCTTTTTTTGTAGTACTGGGATATTCCTCTTGAGTATTTGTTCACAGCCCGTATTGGTATTCAAACTGTTGTCTTGGCACTACTAAATGGAGCTCAATCAGAGATGCAAATGGTTTGGTGCTGTACTCAATGATGGCAGTTTCACCAGATGGAGAGATGACTGACTAATCGGAGCCTAATACCAAATTTAAGAATGGGGATGTCATCTTTCTACATGGCAAGCTCGCTACATTCTTCAAAAATAGCAATAAGCATGGATGAGGTTGATGCAGCTAAGAAGGTTGTTGTGAGTCACTTACAGCAATAACAGCACTTAAATGGACTGATTTCTTTTATAACGAGGAAAAGTTCAACTGCAGGTTTTGTGTTAACTGAAAATGATGAAGGAGTGATATATCAAAAAAAATCTAACATGAGCAGAATGTCAGTAGTACCGGCTACTTGAGTATTTGAAACACCAAAGAACAAACAAACAGAAACATCCAGTCTACCTGTGACAGGTGGATGTGCTGTAGGCAAAGCTCCAGCTTGTCCAGATACAGATCCAGGATGTGTGTGCCGGCCTTGAGCTGTGTTTCCACCGTGAGCTCCTCGGGAAGAGCAAGAAGCCGGCAGGCGTGCTGGGAGAGGGACTGACGCACCGCTCCAGAGCTGTAGCTCTCCAGGAACTGCTGGCAGGCAGCCACGTCCACAAACTTCACCTCCACCCCCAGAAACGGATCAGCATCATGGACCTTAAGTATCTCATAACCACCCAGACCTCCAGCAGAATCTGACCATGGAGAAAACCCATGAATACATGTGACATCCAATAAAAGACACATTTGTTTTATACCTTGATTAGTATGGTAGACACGCCTTATAGATCCTAAATGGAGCGCTCACCTATGAGTGTCAGCTTGATGACTTTGAACACGATGAACTTTCCCTCCTGCTGGTCTTTGTAGAGAGAGAGCAGGTTCACATCGGGACAGAGCGACTGCAGGAACAAGACCGCACATCCCGCACATGGCCCACGATCCACAGTCTTGTCTGCCATTCTCTGAAAACAGTGGGAGACATGCAGTGCATGGTTTCAATTCATTTAAAAAACGACATCAGATGATCTATAGACAAGAGGATCGTTCTCCCCGTTTTGTTTCGTATGCTCCTCCTCATAATGTACATTACAACACTGACTGCAGCTAAAGATGCTTATGACTTATGTTACGTGTTTGCAGCTTTCTCCAAAATCTGTGTTTACTATTTGAAGAATAGGCCTTTTGCGGTATTTACATTATTGACTCTCCCTACATATACATACACTGACCTCGAATTGCTTGTTGTGTTTAATTGTCACTACTACTTTAGCCAACATGATGTCAAAACAACTAGCATCATAAGGCTTTGTGTTGTTTTTACATTTACTGCTTTGGTTGTGTGGTTTCATTTAATTCATTTAATGTTCTATTTATTTATGTTGTAAAATATTGTTTTCTAATTCCAATTTCTAAATATTAGGAATTAATACACATCTTTAATTGTAATTATTTCTGGGACAATATATCGTCCAACAAAAAGAAGCTATTCTGACAGATGAACTATTAAATAAACTTGAAGAAACTAACATTCTTTAACTTCACACAAGTTAAAGTTAGTCTGAGAGGTAACAGTAAAGCTACCAAACAGCATCTTATAACATCGGCAGCTGTGAAGGTCAAGAAGTCAGCTTCCATTGTATTCAAAGAGAAATTACCTTAAATTAAACTCTGTGGATTATCCTTCATAATATGTATATGAATATATAGCTATTTTTTTTCAGCTGTCTCTTTATTTCAATTTCATTGAGTATCCAGTAGTCAACACTGATCTGACTGACAATGTAATTTATTTCTCTGTGTGTATTTGTAACATCTGTAATACTGTTGCATAGCCTTACTCCATTTATCCCTTTGTAAAGTGGGATTAATCAGTAGAATTGATTTTAATATACGTGACCGCTTTTTTGTTCTGAGGATTTTTTTTGAGAAGGACCATTATTACATAATACTAAACTCTTTTCAGATGATGATATCATGAGACCTAAATAAAACTAAACCCAGAAAGGATTAGATTGGAAATGGAGCAATTCACAATATTAATGATTATATTTAATATTTTACGGCAGTGTGACAAGTTAATTCATTTTCAAGTAATGAGTTTTATTATTCCTTTCAACTGCAGCTGATCTTTAAAGAAACTTATCATATCAGACTTCTGAGCATTTTTTATGGAGCATATGTTCAAAGTGTTAGTGAGAAGTCCTTTGACGAGAATTTTTTTAAGGCAATTTTTCTTCATATAAATCACACAAAACATCCAAAAAAAATTATATTCTCATTTGTTTCAATACTAAATTGCTAAATTTCAGGTGCACTGTCACAACCATGAAAAGTTGCACTTTACAGACATTTGGGAGCATATGCAACCAAAGTAGTTGCACTTTGAAGCCTGCAAACCATTTATTCAATCTTTATATTGTTAAATGGTGATGGCACTATTCATCATTTTGTTATGTTTAATTCAATTAAGTTTATTTATCGGACATAAACATAACAGTAACATTAGTGCTGCAACATTCAGTCATGCATCAGCGCCAGATACACTGCACTCAGTGTTTATAACAAGATGCTAATTTACAACACCTGGCCATGGGAGACTTATTAAAAATTAAAAGTAGCTAAACAAAAGGTTAATGGAAGAATACAATTCAGTTATGAATACGATGCAGGTCACAAAATACAATGTTATAAAAAGCTTAAATAGACTGTGCAGGTGAAGTTGTGTTGGACTGACATGTTGCAGACTTAATGATGCATTTGTTAATCAATCTGCAATATTATTAACAAAAATAGTGTCAAAAACAGTTGATATTGTCTCAGTTGCACAACTATTGTAGTGAATTGTTTTCCAGGCTCTGAACTTGAGGAAACGTTCGATTTACTAAGTTGCGCAACATAAATCATAAACTGAATATAACTGCCTGGACCAGTGAGTGACAGCCAAAAATATGTTTCCTCCTGGACTTAAAACCACTTCTCTCCTAGTGGTCCCTGGCTGTTGTATCCTCACTCCACTTTACCCTTTTACCCCAGCCTCCCTTTGAAACCCTCATTACATAAAAACATGTTTAATCTCAGCCCTCCCCTCCCCCAGTTCAGCCCCTGACTCCTGTGTGCTGAATGAACCACCGAGGCCCACTAGCTCTCCCTTAGTGTTGTCTCCATGCGCAGGATCCAGAGCGCTCTGCATGGAAAGAGCATCCTCTGAGCTGGATTATATACATGTCCTCATATTTTACTAATACACAGTATGCTTGGCCACTAGGTCTACAGGAATCTCCACAACTTAGCCCGTATGTAATTATATGCGATCCTATCTACATGTACTCTGGAAGTACACTGTGAGATTTGTTCAACAGCTGTATGAGGATTAAGTGATCATCAGGAGCTTAAAATATATCATTTAGCTTTTGCTGCCAAAAGGCAACCTCTAGTATTCCCTGGACAGCTCATCTGATGATAACTGAAACAATTATCTGATTCAGAAAAAGGTGCGCTTCCATGTATGGCACTTTACAGCTCCAGATCTAAACAGACCTGTAGATAATGGCTTGAAATACAAGAGACCCATTCACCATCAAATAAACTACCACTAACGATTATTTTTACGTC
Source organism: Diplodus sargus (assembly GCA_903131615.1). Taxonomy (NCBI): domain Eukaryota; kingdom Metazoa; phylum Chordata; class Actinopteri; order Spariformes; family Sparidae; genus Diplodus; species Diplodus sargus. Next base: position 2,641,795 of record CAEMYA010002058.1, read on the forward strand.
AATTAATCTGTTATTTTTTGGTTCATCAACAACTTGCCATCACAATTTGAGACAGATAGCTATCAAAATATTTGAAGTTTGTCGGACCACCACACCAAAATCCATACACTTGTTTTTCTTGATAAATTACTTGCATTATAAATCTATCATCAACATTGTTTAATGATTACTGATTAATTTTCGGTAGTATGAGGCCAGTAAATACAGCTCTCTCGCAAAATAAAATGTGAAAATGTTGACATGGCGACGCTCCCACTTGTGTAACAATACAACTTCCAAAGAAACAAAACAGACTAAATGTGTCATTCTCTAATAAACACACTTCTTAGTCATACTTAACTATAATTATACTATACTATATATGGCCTGTACAAACACACACAGTTGTTTCCATTTGTACTGACCGATTAAATCTCAGCACAAACCATGCTCACTATATATACATCTCTGAATTATATAACACAAAGTGCCTGAAAACCATACAAACACGGATGCCTCACATCAGCTAGAGGCCATTGTTCAAATCCTTTGAAATGAATACAGGGCTACTGTCACTGCACAATATTTGTAACGCTTACAAAACCAACTCTGTATCCCGGCGATTGCCCTGAGAGAACCCTGAGTCATGTAATGTGAATCCTTGCAAGTCATAAACATGAGAATTGGGTTAAAGTTGGATTAAACTATTCCTGGTATTACAGGACGCCATTAAAAATCGCGTACTACTATGACAGAGGTGTATGTTTGTTGTTGCTCTATTGTAACAGGAGAGTGATGGAGAGCAGTCAGGCACAGTCTGTGCAGTACATGCAAACTGTCCTTAGAAGAGGTCTAATCTAGGGGTTCGACCAATATGGCTTTGTCAGGGACGATAATGATTATTAGAAATCAAGGAGACTCAAAACCGATATTTCGGACCGATATTCATTTGCAGTAAAAATGGAAATCTTTGACAAATTGAAATTATGAAATAAACATACAATTTACTCATGTAATGTTGTTAAGCACAAATATGAAGAATTTGACTACTTGAGTATTTCCTTTTTCTGCTACTTAATACCGTACTTCCTCTCCATTTAGTCACTAGTAACATTGAAGATTCAGATTATTCAGGGGTTTTTTGCATCAGAGCCAACTAAGCATATTTTTAAATTAGTTAAATTATCAGGAATCTGACAGAATAAACACTGGTATCGATAATTGTAAAATGCTGCAACAATTGTCTTCCCCGAGTCTAATCACGCTGACAAGTGAAAACACCTGTGTAGGAAGACTATGAGTGTGCAGAAGATTAGACGATAGGTGACAGTTTTCAAATCTGTCTTTAAACATTATTCACATGTATGTGTATATACATATACACAGAAAGTGTTGCTTGGTATTAACATTCCTTAGAAAATGTAACCTTCCTTGAGGCAGTTATTGTCTAACTCGAGTTGGGACACCTCTGTTGTATGAATCAAAAAGTGACAGCCTGGGTAAGTCACAACAAGTTACAGAAAGGAACGTCTCTGTGTGTTGCTGAAATAAACTGCCTAAATTCGTGGATCCACATTGCAAAGGATGTGTTACAAAATCCAGCCTTTGCAGGACAGTTACCAGATCATACTGACTTTAACTGAACTTTAGAATGGATAAGTAAAGAGAAACAATTACAGTGAATTATTAACTTTTTTAACATACATGGGTGTGTATGGTTTTAAGACAGACAACAATAACGTGTAAAAACCTATCCTAAGTTTGTAGCTTTTGTAACTCTACTCATGTTTTGTATCAAACTAGTAGCCTGTCTGGTGGCTTTTCTCCAAAAACAAATACAGTCACTTTCTTTAGTTACATTAAATCTTGCAGTATTGCTGGAGATAAGACTTTTGTTGTTGTTGCTGTTCGAGTGAACAGCACATACAGCCAAGTTGTTCTGTAATTTCACGCGGTTTTAATGTCAAAGAGCTGAATGCTTTCAAACAGCAGGCTAAGCTACAGATGTGGTTGCTAAGCGATCCAAAGCCAACGTACATGGGACGTTACAGGTGATTTTCGGCTATAACACGTGAAGTTAGCTGTACCTGCTACAGGTGAGAATTATTCACCGAAAGTTTTGCAGCAGCATTACACTTTCATTCCACCAGGTTGAGACACGGAGTGTCCATTTTATACATCACAAAATGTAAAGGTGTATGTTAAAAACACAGAAATATGAATGGAGTTCGGTGGGTTGCTATGAGAGCACAGTTCGTGTTGGTAAACCTCATGTACAGTAGACACAACTGCCGTAAAGCTTCGGCCAAAGTTTAACCAAACGAACTGCTGAAGTGTTTACTGGACAGTTAAAAGACCCATGATTTGTAACGGCTCGTTACATGGTTCACTGTGAAGTAATCCTTCGTTAAAGTCGGTTCAAACTTACCTTAAAACTTTGTGATATTGTTCGGTGACGCTTCCTCCTGCGGGATCACACCCACTGACACAGTAATAATTTCCTGGCCTCCCATTGGCTGGGCGGGAATCAACCCGCGCGCTGATTGGTGGAAATCAACACGCAGCCTGGGGAAAAAAATCATGACAGGAAGGAAGTATTTTTTTCTTTGATGTAGGAATCCATATGTAGGGCACAAGACTTTGGGCAACAACTCGTTGAAAACATTTGCCTGCCATGATTCCGTGCGACTGCAACATAATCGTTCACATAAGTGGTAAAACTTATGAGTTACAATAATGACAGAAATGAAACAAGGAAGTGGTTCAGGGCGAGAAACTTGCTTGGTCAAGTGATCAATCAGTGCTGCTGTAATTTATGTAAACATTATGCTGTAAGATGTGGCGACTACATTGATTTTTGTGCACGTTCCCGTGATATGACTGAAAACCCAGACTTTCTTCAATGTTGCTGTGGTTGTATGAACTGTTTCTACTTGTGTTTACAGCTGTAAACCCATTTTTTTAAAAGAAAGCAGGACAATAGATATTGTCTGATGACTGATAGACCAGGTAGCTTAAGTCACATCAGCTAATGCCAAGGAGGAGCCTCTGTTCTGTTAATTGTTGGCACTACTTCTGAAATGAGTAGTCAATTTACTAATGTGAGAACCTTTAGTTTTCTTCTGCTTTCCTGTCATCATAAATTAATTATCTTTGTTTTTCTGTGCTGTTAGACAAAACCAGCAAATTGGTAAATATTACCTGAGGTGAACATTCGTAGTATTTTAATTATTACAGACTAATCACCAACGAAAGCAATGATCGGTTGCAGCCCGAGAAGCTACTTTTCCGCATGCATTTTTTATGGAGACATAAAAAAAATAATTTCCATGGAGAGGGGTTATTACCAAATCGGTTCAAGATATATGATGGAAAAGCTCAGGAAAATGTGTTTTCAAAATTGATACCTTTTTAAAAAGATATTCAATAAATATTATCAATAGTTTGTGTACTTATTTATGTATGATGACACAAATGTCACAACTGTGTCAGAAGAAAAAGGTCATCAGTTATTTTTCACATTACACTCAATGATCTTACAAAATAAAAAGGGAACCAGTAAGTCCAAAAACTGGATGCTTCCTGTATGATTAATGAGAGGAAAACTCATATCTACTTTCACTTCTCATCTCACATGCTTAGGGCAACAATAATAATGTTATTGGCAATTGTTCAATTAGTAAAATATCTTATGTAGCTGAAAAACCTCGGCAGACTTTAAAGGGACTGAAGTTTTTCAAGAGAAGTTAATGCTGATCAAATAATCAAGGGGTTAGTAGTTCAATCCCGAGCTCCTTCTGTCCACACGTCCAAGCAAAACACTGAGCCTGCTTGGGAGAAATTCATCAGGTGCCAATGTGTATACAACTACTCTGTGTCAACTATCTGTATATAAAACACCCTAGGAGTACAATACAAAGATGATACGAAACCCACACAATAGATGTACTGAATACATATATATATTTATTCATAGTATACAAAAGAGAAGTCGTACAATGCTCTGCAGGTTGAACTGTTGCCAGAATCAGAGGAACTTCTGTGGTTGACATGTTTGACAAATTTGAGTGTTTCTTTGTCTCTGTAGACGAGGGCGAGGGAATTGTTCTCTGGATACACCGTGAGAAGCTGCGATGAAGAAGGAAACCAAAGCAATTATGATAAGCATTGAAGTATAACCCGCACTTGCACAATTAGACTTTATCGCTATAATCAACACTCACCTCCTCGTCCTCTTCATTGGCAACATAACACGTGTAGCCCCCAAACTCTGACTGCCACTCTACCAAAGACAAGTCAAGTGTTGGAACGATCACAGTGTAGATCGATGCTTTGTGTGTATTGTGTGTGTGTGTGTGTGTTTATGAGGACTCACCAGCACTGGAAAAAGGCAAAACAAGGTCCAGAGCGTACTCTGCCTGTGCTGCTTCTGCATCGTGCAACAGAGTATAGCCGCCATGAGACCATCGACGCAGCTCACCACAACATACAGGT
>CAEMYA010002058.1:2646359-2672416 GCA_903131615.1 Diplodus sargus
CACACACAAACACACACACACACACACACACACACTCACAAATAAACATTTTGTCTGTAGAAACTGACACACACCTTTTTTTCTGCTTGTATTCACTGATCGTGATTCAGTTGATGACCCCGTGGCTTCTCCACTCTCTGGAACATCCTCATCTTCCTCTTTATCCTCATCCTCATCATCAGCAGGACACAAGTAGTGCAGCTGAAGGCCGGTGAAGTTGGAGAGAAGCAGGAAGAAAGACTCTGAACGCAGCAGCTCCCAACATTCACCCACACACTGCGGCAGGGTATCCAGAGAGGCCACATCATAGCATCTGTACACACACAAATGCAGTAGTCTTAAAATATGCTCTTCAGCACAGCACAGATACAAAGTATACCCAGACACCTGACCTACCTCTTATTGGGGGGACCCCTCTTCGTCCACTGAATCTGAGCGACTCGCAGCGCTTCACTCACCTCCCTGAACTTCTCCTCCTGAGGACAGATGCACAGTCAGTCTACAGAAACGTTCGAACCCGTGCAAGGCTAAAAACAGTTGAGATGTTACCTTGAGAAAATCTTTGAGCTGAATTTCAGAGCTGTCCTCGAACTCCTCTTGAATCTGCTCTTGATAGGAAATGTCCAGGTAGACTGGATTGACCCACTCCAGCAGCACCGTTTCCTGTGAACGCAACAAACACATGTCAGCGGGAATGCAGGCTATCTGTTAGATGAATAGTTTTACATTTTAGGAAATATAACTGAAGGAGATGACTGGTTGCTCTGGGTAATGCAGTATAAATTATTGTGTAGGTTGTATAACAATGCTGAAGTTAACATGTATGTGATGCCCTGATCTACTCTCTCACTGAGGTTACATCGTGCAGAAACAAGAGCTTACAACACCATCAAAATGATCCTGAAGCTGTTGTTTAAGGTACAAAATTTGCTTAAAATAACACTCTACGCGTCTGCGTGCATGTTTGACCAGACTCACATCTCTCGGTAAGTGTGGGCTCCGTGAGATGGGGGCCTCTATGTGGCGAGGAGGACGTTCCAAAGACGGGCCGTGAAACCAGCCGCTCAGCGACAGACGACACTTGTCCTCTGTCAAAACCTCTGACACCTGAACAAACACAACGCACGTTATCGATCGGAATCGAAGGTGTAGCAGTGACGAAAAAAGGCCCGGTTGGTTATTCTCACTTGGTGAAAGGAGACGGGAGAAACTTCAAAAAGGACGAGCGTGTTCAAAGACGGTACGAGCGACTTAACTACGCTCTGTGGTTGGAAGTTACCTGATGACAGAGAGGAAGAGTGTATGAGACCTTTGTTATCTTAAAGCACACACACACACACACACACACACACACACACACACACACACACACACACACACACACACACAGTGGGATACTCACTGTCTATTGAGTAGAGATCGAGGGTTCCCCCGTCGCTGCTCTGCCACGGAGGCACCAGATACAGGATGAAAGCAACGCGTCTCCCCTCCAACTCATCGTCATGGCACAAAAGAACATCTAGAAAGAAGAGAGAAGGTTATGTGTTTAAAAAAGGAAAACATGCAGCAGACAAGTAGGCAAAATCTGATCAAAAGAGCCCAAAAAATATGAAGAAATCTAACCAGTGTATTCATATCTGGCACATGAAATATCCACCGTGGGCTCCAGTTCGACCCCCAGCACTTCCCCGAGCCAGGAGCGGAAACGCCCAAACAGAGCTGCCCTGAAAACAAACACACGGATAAATGCAAACTCAATTTCATTCACTGAATTGTATCGACAGTGAGGATAAAGCTGCACCTTTAACCTTCTATAAGCCTCGCCAAACAGACAGAATGTTCGACCGATCAAACCTACCATGACATTTTGTTGTGACATACATAATAGATGATCGCAAGAGGAGGCCGTTACTGTGCATCTAATTATGGTATCTATTCTCAAGGGCTGCATTTCTTCAGTAGGTACTGTATAATCATAAGTAGGTATTTATGAAGAAATTACATGTTTCTTCCTGCTGTAATCACAGCTCGTCATAATCCTATTAAAAAGAGGCACATTATTTCTAAATAAAGGGGTCTTGTGTGCATTATTTTGCTGTCTGGATGCTGTATGAGTCTCAGAGGTGTTGTCCTGGATTCAGTTTTGACACTCAGCTCATTTTGCTCTTGATTTATACGTTGAGATCTTATTTTTTCCTGGACTTGGTTCAATACACCAACATCTTGGCAGGTTCGGCAGCTCTTACCGCTCTGTAATTCTACAATCACAGCTTTGTTTCTAGTCATTTGTTTGAAAGCCCCGACATTTACACTGCTGTAATAACTCTCAGTGCGCCAGTGCACTGAATAAGAAACAGTCAGTGTGCTCTAACAGGGATCACCTTGTGCTCTCAGGTGATTAACTGCAGCTGAATCCATTTTCCATTAAGTTCAGCATGCAGTCCTCCCATGCCAAATGTTAATGCTACCTTTCAGCCTCGCAGCACAAAATGATGGAAACATACTAATTAGGAGTCAGATGTGATCTCTGGCGCCACCTGGTGGATCTCATGAATAAACCATAAAATGTCTCCCAACCACTGGGCCAACCCTCAGATTCTAGTGCTGCTCCAATAAAACAATTGCTTTTAACCTATTTAACATGGCAATGACAAATACAGACTAATGTATGTGTAAGTGTATCTGTCTTGAATATCTAAAAAATAAGCTGTGTGTGACACTGACAGCAACATGCTCTTCTTACAAACAAAATGTTTTAGAGGGTAAACGTTTGTTTAAACTATTGTATCTAACTTGATTTTATGTATTCTGTGTGTTCTATTTTTATCTTTTTTTCAAATTATTATTACTCAGTGGGTGTGGGTTTTAATTTCAATCTCATGTTGTGCATTGTTATCTTATTTTCACCATCATTATCAAGTGGGGGTTATTCTCCTTCTTATTTATTATGGCATTTCATCCCTGTTTATTATATCAATTCTGTGTTGTTTTTATGTGAGCCACTTAATGCCGGTAATTTCCTTGTTGTAAATCACTTTGAGCGTTTTTTCTTGGATGTAAAGTTACAAATAAAGTTGTGGTGCTGGTGTTCTTATTATAGGCCTTGTGCGTAGCAGATAATATTAGTCCTGAATTCATCAGCAGTGAGTACAAAATAGTCAGACTAAATATGAGTTCTTCTATCAGGACGAAATGACAGCTGAGCAAAAGCAGTTTAAAGAGAGGCTGCTAGTTTTGTCATATAGCAAAGAGGCATCAGCATCTATCACAGTAGAATCAGGCTGTAAATAAAGGCAGGTCAAGAAGACAAACTATGTCTTTACCTTAGTCCTGTAATGTGTGGCTCTTTTCTCTTCTTCAAGTCATCTGACTGCAGGGGAACAACAACAAAGCAAAGAAAATAATAAGACAACACCTCAAACCAACTGGAATAAATCAGTGAGAAGGTGAGTTTGATGGGCGACCTGTTTAAATTTGTACAGGTCGTTTGACTTCTCGTGGAAGTTGAGCCCCAGCAGTTCTGTCTGCAGGTTCTCTACGAAGGTCTCGCTGTCCAGGAAGTTCCGGATGATGCAGTGAGGGAACGGGTGGCAGTCCAGCTCCAGATCTCCTGCACATGAACAACGAAAGATCAAATGCCTGCGTGAGATGGTGACAAATAACTTGTCGTGAGCAAAGGATCTGCCAAACAAACCAAGAACTAGAGTCTCAGCTTCAGCCACACAAGCTAAACTTATCTGGACTATCAAACAAACTCTTCACAAGAAAGATGGAATACTATAGATATATAGATCAAACTTTTCATTCAAGTGGGGTTAGATCAAATACAACAACAAAAACAGTCTCAACTCAGATGCAATCTTTTAAAATACTGGAACTCAACATTATATCATGGACAATATGAGGTTATTTTATCTATATTTAATATTAACTATGTAATTGATATCAAACAATTAAATGTTTTATAAACGATTTATTAAGCAAGTGTTTATTGTAAAGTTGCAATTGATGTTTTAAAGACTAAACAGTTAATAAATACTATACAGCTCATATATAAACATTATCTTAACATTATCTAAACATTATCCATTAGACAGTTCCAACTGATAAAAACCTGTGTAGTTTTGGAGAAGAAATTCAAACTCAGAATTGTAATAATTACAATATTAATGAGGTAATTACACAAATTCAGAAATACACATATTTTCAATAACTGAATCATTGAGCCGTTGTCAGAGGAAAACAACGTCCCCAGAACACTGTTTGAAGTTAGAAAGGTGGCAGGGTCCGCCACATGTATACCAAGTAAAACAGCATGAAATTGAAAGACAGTTTGTTTTAAAGATGACAATCTTTCTCTTCTGATTAAAATGTATTCCCTAAAACTACACAGTGCACCTTTAATTAATGGTTAATAAAGCACTATTGACTAAATTATAATAAACTAATTAAGATACCATTTAATATGACAGTTATCATGAAGTGGCACCAAATATGACAATTGTAACATGAAAGGATATAAATGTATTCATCACTAGAGATTCTGACCTTTTTTGTTTATACTGTTGCAAAAACGTTTAAAGGTGCACTGTGTAGTTTAGGGGGTGAAATTTAAATCAGAAGAGAAAGATCTTCATCAACTGATTTTTTTTATGCCTAAACAAAATACCTTCATTTCATGACTGAATAAACAAACACAACACAATTTCATACTGTTTCACTTGGTTTATATGTGGCGGACCCTGCCACCTCTCTAGCTTCAAACTGTGTTCTGGGGATTTTATTATCCTCTGAGAACAGCTTGTTGATTCAGTTATGGTAAAAAAACAAAAACAAAACAAACAACCAAAATAAATACACCCAAGTTTGTATTATTACCTCATTAATATTAATCATTCATTGTTAATCATGCGTGTAAATGTCTTCTCTAAAACTACATAGTGCCCCTTTAATACTTCTGGATGTATGAGAGAATCAGCAGTAATGGTCCTAAAACAAAAGTCACAGAAGAATCACTATATTATTAGATCAATGTTGTTGAGGCTGTGAGAAAGCATATTAAAGTCCGTGTAAAGCAGAAATAAATTTGTGTTATGAGTTTGTCAGACCACAGAAACATGTGTCATTGACCACTGAGCCAAATTTGAAAGATCTCATGCTAATGGATTCAGTGTCTTGGTGGTGAAGCTGGGCAGAGTTGTTTACAGGCTAAATGTCCAAACTGAGGCTGGTTTTTAGCAGATTAATCCGGGTTTTCTATGTGCAATGCTTTCTTAAAAGATCACCTGTCTCACATAATGTGCTTTGCTGTTGTCTTTATGATTTAGGGATGTTATAATGCAAAAAGCCTTCACCAAGCAGGACAGGAAGTTCTACAGACACTGAGGCTAGCTGCTTCACAGCCGATAGATAAACTGCCACATCTGGCTGGAGATCTGCACTTCACTTCTGACTGCCTGTGTGTTACTTCAGTTCTGCGTTGGATTTGCAGTTGGTTGACTAACCGTGGCTGTAGTGAGTCTTCTGGCTCCACGCCTCCCTCACAGCCCTCTTCACCTGCTCGTCGTCTACAACTGAGCAAAGTTCAGCTGTCTCTTCGCAGTTCTTCTTCTTCTTCTTCTCCGTCCTCTCACTGTCTCCCTGCGGTCGTTTAGAGGCCATGGTGCACACTAACAGCGGGCGTTAACTCATGTGATGGTGCAGTTTGTGGAGAGCTTTTACAACATTTTCAGTGAACGTAGGGAGGTGTGAAACGGCCCGTGCGTCGCGGATAAATGACGTTTCGGGGGACGGAGGGTTGCGCCCTGAGCTGAGACTGTCAGGCTGCATTGGAAACTAACCATTACAAATTCCCTTTTATGTTCAATTTAACTTTTAGAAATGCATTGCATCTTATTCAATATATTGAAAATCGCCAAATTTAGCTTTCAGGGAGATAAGGAATTACAAACATACTTGAATTAGGGTTCAATTGATTGCTCGTTTGCAATAGCTATGCAGTGCAAAATGGCACATCTGCAACATAATAGCACTACAGATTAAGTTTAAATCAATTATTGATTTTTTTTTCACCCCTAAATCTGCAAGAAAATGTTGTTTATGTGTATAGTATCAAGGAAACATTGTGGTTCACTCCGCATAGTTGTGATTTATTTTCATCTGAACATAACCAAGAGAATGATCAATTTAATTGGGGCAGTACTCAGCTGCCTATGAGGTAAACCACCATTTTATTTCGTACATGGCACTTAAAGAGTAGGCTGCTCACTTGATATATGAGGACTAAGTCAAATATTAATTCTGGCTAATCTATATGGTGAAGCATTTTATGTTTGTTTCTTGTTTTTTTACATTCAATTGATGTAAATTCAGTGGATATTTTAATTGGATTTGGCAAATATCTCAGTCGGCAAGTGTCTGCCATTTTGATTTAGTGGAGTTTTTTTCTGTTTTGACTGTGTGACACTTTCACATAATACAGTCCTCTTATCAGTCTTAAACTAAGACCAATGAGCTTTATATTTACGCTGAAACAAAACACATATCAGTAAGCCACTCACTTGCTTTTTGCACTTTTATAAAAACATACTCAAAGGACTGCTTTATTAAAAAGGAAAAAAAAAACACAACATTGTTACAGGTTAAAACAACAGGAAACTCAATGATGCAATTGGTTTAATCAAACATTGGCCTCCTCCAAGAGGACATAAAAGCAGATTCTTATCACACTGGATTTACAGACCTGTAGACTACAAAACCTAGCAGTTTTTCAGAGATAAAAAAAAACAAAAACAGACACATGACATTTTCATTTTTCTTTTTGCAGTATAAACACCCCTGTGGACTGTCAATATACCTTACATGACAAGCTTTTGTTTTGTGAAAGTTGAGACATTTTTTTCACCACATCTTCACTCGGACGAGGCTGCACTCACAGAGACAGCCGCATTCTTCAGTTCACCCGGGTTAGTTGTAAATGAAATTGAACCTATAAAAAAGGAAAACAATATACATTAGAAATTCATCCCATTAGTTTTCCATTTTTAGCTATACTACATACACAATGACCTTCCAATTACAGAAAATATGAAAAAAAACCTGCTCAATAGCTGCGGTAGACTGGAGATGATCGGTCCGTATCCAGGTGCGTTGTCATACAGTTCAAACAACGGTGCAGCCACCAGTTTGTAGTTCTTGGGGACAGCAAACAGCGCTGTAGAAAACATAAATCACAGGTTTCAAACAGAAAAACAATTATACTTTTTCATGAATCTCCTTTACTTTTATTTGTATCTCTGTGTCTATTATTTTTCTCTAATAAACTTCAAAGCTAAAAAACAGAATGGTTTCACAAGTTGTATTGGGATATACTGACCTTTTTCCTGCAACTGAACCAGGAACAGTTTCTTATGCTCCTTAGGTTTGGTGATGTGAGCTGGAATATAGGGATACTGCAAGACAGACAACTCAAGATGAGTTCACATCGGTGCACAAAGACATAAAAGACATCATGACTTATTTGACTCCAGCAATTTCAGGTTGTATTCTGGATTGATGAAGCGAAAAATGGCTGAAAACTATTTACAGTATGTTGTAGTCAGTAACTGATTTATGCTGTAAAGTACACTCACATCACACTGTTCAGCAGTGAGTCATCTAAAACACAAACACACCACTTGGACCCAGCACCCCTTTTGAATTTTTTTTTTCCTCCATTATCTCTGAGAATCTGACATTTACCGCACATTAGTCATGTTGTTATGTTAGCAGTGAAAGTAAAGTAAGTTAAGCTCTGTATTTTAGACCATAAAACAGAAAGATAAATGTTGTTTTTGTTGACATATTTCAAACTACAACTATTCTGATAACAGATTAAATGCTGAAGTAATTAATTAAATTAAAATATTAACATTTCCTTATCATACATTAGTAAATTAAAAGTTTTTTGTGTTTTTGACTGTTGGTTGGACACAAGAAGCTGTTTAAAAGATGTCACTCTGGGCTTTGAGAAATTATGGTTAGAATTTTTTATAGACTTAATAGTAAAAAAGGTTGTTAGTTGCAACCCAACTGATCTAAACAGTTTTTTAACATTCATAACATCTGCTTAAATTCTTCTTACTGTCGTCATCCGTGTGTACTAACCTGTGGAGGCTCAAAGTTGGGGCGCCACCAGTTGCCGATGCAGTCGTCAATGACCCAGTCTTGCTTCACGCCGTCCTGCCGTCCGAGGATCTAACATACAAACAAAAATTTGAGCACATAAAATCCACAATCACCACAGAAGAAGCTTAATCTCTGCTGTGGAATAGCTACCTCCGTCATCAGGCGTTTCAGACCCTCCACCTCATCCTCTCCTGGACTCAGCTCTCCCCCAGGCCTGCAGGAGAGAAGCAGACCGTCAGACGACAAACGTTCATACGGCTGGTTAGCGCAGGAGCCTCTGAACATTAAATACTCACAGTTTGAAGAAGGTGGTGCCCAGCTGCAAAAGTAACACATGAGGTAGCCTGTGTTCATGGACGATGAGAACTCCTTCCACTGTCCTCCTCATTCCCATTTTATCGAACTCTTCCCGCATCCGCTGGAAGCGGGCGGCCACTGAGCTGTCCTTCTCATACAGAGGCTCCTTGGTGCCGAATGTGTAGTTGGTAAGAGGATATCTGAGGTAAAATACACATTACAAATCTTATCAAACATGACCAGAGATCATCAGGTTGGTTCATACCCGCATGCTATAAAAACATCAGATTATTCTCGAATTACGGCTGATGAACACTTACTGACATCAAGAACCTTTTCACCTAAAATGATGTATATCTAATGTCATGTAAGTAGCCAAATCAAAAATGTACAATACGATCTCCCAAAGACCAAGCTGACATGCGGAGATGACTTGTTTTGCCTGACCAAAAGTAAAAAGGCAAAAATATTAAGATTCCCTCTGACAGAAGGCAAAGAATACCAGCAAATATTCAATAAACCAATACAATCAATATCCATTTGAGAAACTGAAACCAGATTTGTTTGTATATTTTCTTGAAAAACATAGTAAATTATCAAAAGAGTTTTGAATGAACTGTCTGTTATGTGACTCTTTGACTAGTCAACTCTTTTCAGCTACATAATCAGTACCTTATTTAATATTTAGCTACAACCCTAATTCAAATCAAATCATACCAATCATAATTATTCTAATCATTCTTGCTTCTGCATAGTTTTTAATTTTCTGCTTATTTTCTAAGAGTGTTGAGTGGGCTCACAAAACAGAAGCAATTTCCCCGAGGGAATCAATAAAATATGTCTGATTCTGATTTCTGAAATTTTAAGACTGTGCAGTGAAATAAACAATAAATTAATTGACGTAGCTTAAAACATTAGTTTATGATGGCTTTCAAATGAGTAGATTCAAAACTTTTTATTCTGTAACTTTAGATTTGCTCCTTTTGTTTTATTGTGCTTTAAATTCATTTTTTATGTTTGCTTTATGTTTTTATTTTCCTGTCAGTGCATTTTTGGCCATTTTAACATTGATCTAAATATCTTATGGTTAATGCATGTCCATGTGAAGTAACGTCACTGCTTTGTGTCTGAAGAGTTCTTCATAAATACACTTGCATTGTTTTCAAAACTGGCCATTATTATATTAGCATTTTATGATAGTTTTCGTTTGCCTGGCTGCAAAGCAAACACACTGAAGCCCAAAACTTAGCCACATCTCAGATACTAATGTATTGTGTCAGACACATCATGCTCAGTGGCTCCTGGATCCAGTAAGAAGCCTGTTGTAGCAGGCATCAGACACAATTAGCTAACCGTGCTAACTGTGAATACGAATACGATTTGACTGTCGGTCGTCGGTGTGCGTTTACTACACGGCACCCACTGATAGTGAACGCAGCTACATGTGCATTATTATCTGCCCGCATGAACTCACAGGTTGATGGTCCTCTCCAGTGTGAGCGGTTTAGCGGGCCCGCTGATGTATTTGTTCCCAAACTGAACGGCACCACCGCGCGGCCAACCGGCATTCGAGCGACTGGGAGGCACGACCGACATTTCTACCGTGAGCACGACGAGGCGAAATCCTCCTACAAGTTCTACCTCTGCCGGTGGGTGGTTTGAAACTAGTTTGATTATCTAAATACTGGTAGCAAAAGAAATTCTGTGGATAGTCCACAACAGTTTCCTCGACCGTCGTTTCCCTCGGTCCTCCTCTTCCGGGTGAGGTGTAGTTTTCTGGGTGATGTTATCGCCAGCGACCCCTGCTGGTCTGGATGATGAACGTCAGGGATTTATGTTTCTATGCATCTGTGTGTGGCTGCGTCAGTATGATATATGTTCGTGTATATGCACATGTTGTGTGTGTATGTTAATGAAGGTCGTTTTAACAGATGTGAGATTTTGAAGTCATCACCATTGAAGTCATCACCGTAGCTTAAAACATCATTTTACAGTAGCTTTCAAAATAAGTAGATTCTTAACTTTTTCTTCTGAAACCTTTTATTTGCTTTAAATGCATTTTTAAAATCTATGTTTTTTGCTTTTATTTCCCTTTAAATGCATTTAAAAGAAGAGTACTTTATAAATTCACTTGCTTTGCTTTCGAAACAAGCTTTTTAATTTCTAACAAACTGGAGGGGAGTTGCAGGATTTTAAACTCTGTGTGGAACTGTCCTTATAGAGTCGTTAAGGACATGTGAGCTCTGAGTTTCAGAGTTGTTAGGGGCACTCGTGGGTCGTTGCCTTAACCAGCCTTCTTGTGAGTTGCTAGGGCTATAGGTGAGCCCAGGTGTGAATGGTTGTTAAGCTGTCTGGGGAGGAAACTCCCCAACTCTGGGGAGTTTAAAAGCCTGCAGCTCCCCTCCAGCTAGTTAGAACTGAAGAACCCTGTTGGATGAGAGGTGAGACGTCTTCCAGAAACTAAACACGTCCAGTTTCCAGTCCACGCCCTGTTGATACAGCACTTAGAATTACTCAGGCCTGGATGACTGAGAACCTTCATCAACATTATATCAACAACAAATGTTCATGTTGATGTCACTTTTACAAATGTGTTAATATTTATCACCTTATCACCTCTACCTTACAATTGTATTGGCAGCATTTAATCAAATGGAAAAAATATAATTTTACATCTATGGAAGCCTTCATGTGGCTTGTGAGTTTGGATTATGTCCAACATCAACTATAATGGTTTAACTAATATCCAGCTATAAATAGGATTTTACTTTAAAAATGGGTATGATAAGGATAATATACACGGCATATATGTTAGCATTGATGTTTCATGTTGTATATGGTCCTTACAAATATATCAAATATAATAAATATATCTATTAATTTTTCAAACCCAGAAATTGTCATACAAACTTTGATTTCACATTAATCTTAGAAACAGTGGTTTAACAAAAAATATAACTCAAAGTGTGCTTACTAGTTTTTTTCTGGATCTTTTAAAAACACCTCATGTTCTTTCTCTGCACCTGGACTTAGTTCAACTATCACCAGGTTGTTCAAATCTGGTTCCCCTGCTGAACAGAGACAATGATACATGATCACGTATAATAACATTTAAGCTATGCCGGTGGCAACAGAGGAAGTCCATTAGCTTCAGAAAAAGCGAGCAAGCGAACCTTGATTAAAGATTTCCTTGTCAAAAACCATAAATTCCTTAGAAATAATGCATTCACACATAGTAAAAACAAGAGGGGATGACTCAGTCAATCTAATAATCCATTTAATAGTCATAACTATGTCTCTTATCCATCTATTGTAAACATGGTGTATTTTACCACAGTAGTTGTCTTATGGTACATAATCATACGTGCAATGCAAAAATTTAAACATAAGTTAAAAAAGGACAAAGACACTGCTGGATTTGTTGATTACATCACACCAAGGGGATCTCAGTTCTTTGGTCCAGTGGCCCACCCTTTGTGGTGTGCTGCTGTAATGTGGTGGTCCCTGTAGGAAGTGCCATGGATCGTCTGCCCCCGCGCTTTACTCTTTACTGTGGCCTCTCCTGCCCCTGTCACAGTAGTTGGTCCCGTGTTTAGTAAATTCTGTATTTGTGAATTACTTCTCAACCACTAACTTGGTTTCTTCTTGTTTTTGACCATCTCTCACTCCCTCATCACTACCATCTTTTCCTAATACGGGTTCAGCCACTTCTGTTTTCGCTGCGTCTTCTTCAGGTTTCACACTTTTTTCCTGTGCTTCTTTCTTTATCACTTCACTGGCAGGCTTCTCATTTTCATTCTCGCTCTCCTCCTCACCTTCGACAACTTTCTTGCTCTCATCTGGGTCAGCTTCCTTGCTTTTTTGAACCACCTCATTTGCTGTCGAGAGAGGGAAATCACAGTAATCACAAGTGTGTGCAGGCATACATTAAAGTAAAATTCAGCCATTATCTACTCATCCCCACATGGATGGAAAGCTGAGTGAAGTTTTGTATCCCAAAAACATTTCTGAAACTTAACAGCATACTAGTGTTCTGGCGTTCTGAACTAAAGTAGATGTAAAATTGTTTTAAAGCATAAAATGGCTAGTTTCAGTTTGGCCAACATAATCCAAATCTTTGGATGCCACAAGATCCAAAATTGATTTGAAAACATGTTGTTTACACCTGTTATTAAGATGAAATGTTCACTGTAGCCACTGAGCTAAAAGAATTGGAGTGCATCCCTGAAAGAGCTCCAGGGTTTAAACAATGTTCATTCAAATCAGTTTGGGATATCAGGGCTTCTGGAGACTTGGATTACGCCAGATGAGCGGTATTGGGCCATTTCATCTCCCGTGTTAGGTGTTTGTTTTAGTCTAAAATAAGACCACATTTACTTCAGTTGTTCAAGAGAGAGCAAGAGAATGCTGCAACACTGTTTTGCTATGAAGCTCCGGAAACTTTACCCAACTCCCATCAACATGAGCGATAATAGATACTGGCTAATTTTCATTTTAGTGTGAACTCAACCTTAAATATTCACAGAATTTAAAACGTACCTGCACCCTCCTCTGCAGGCTCTTCGCTGGATCTTTCTTCAGGAGATGTCTGTAAATTATTATCCTGGCCTGGACAATCAATAACAGGTGCTGGCTTGGTCAACTGTGGAGAAGTAGCACTTGAGTTTTCAGTCGTGACGGGGCCAGAGACAGTCGGTGTGAGGGTAGTGCTGACATCGTCAGCGTTAGGTGTGTCTGAATCAGTCGGGACTGGGGAGCTAATTGCAGCTGCGGCAGCTGAACTGGTGGTGGAGGTGGTATCTGCGCAGTTTAGACTGGTAGTGGTGGTGGTAGTGGTGTCTGTAGGGTTTGTTTCACTGGATGAGGTGGAGGGAGCAGAGATATCAGCAGAGCTAGAGGTGGCTGGTTGAGTAATGGTGGAAGTGGAGACAGAGTCCACGCAGTCGTTGGATGTTGGGCTTGTAGTGGTGGTGATGGAAGAGGTGGAACTGGTGGGAGGAAGTGCAGAAGAGACCAGAGAGGATGAAGGTGTAATGGTTTCACTCGTGTCAGGAGGTGGAGATGTAGTAGTGACTGCTGCAACTGAAGTTACAGAGCCAACGGAGGTGACTGGAGTGGAATCATCACTAGCTACAGTAACTGAACTGGTGGTAGCAGACATATCTGATGTGCTGGTGGAGGGTACAGAAGCTGTGGTGGTGACAGTAATAGCTGCATCACCACCAGCAGCAGGAGGAGCATCAACTGAGAGATCATTTGGCTCCGGGAAAGTGGACTTAGTTGGCAAATTTGTGGATGCTGTGGAAACCGGGCTGCTGGGAGCACAAACCGTTTCCAAAGTGGTAGAGGAAGGCATAGTTGTTGTTGTTGATGTTGTTGAGCTGGAAGTGACAGAGATGCTAGGAGTAATGGACTCAGAGGAGGTGACTGAGACAGTGGCTGGGGGCTCTGTGGGTGTAGTGGTGCTTGTAAGGGTAGTCTGAAAGCTAGTGGTGGGGATTTCAGTGGTAGCTTCAGGGATTGAGGGTTTGCTGTCGACCTCTGTAACATTCGTGGCTGTTGTAGCTGCTGCAGCGGGGTTAACAGAGTCAGTGCATATATCTGTGTCAGAGGGCAGTACAGTACTTGAAGGGGAAATAGTAACATCAGTTGAGTCGGGGACTGAGTTTGAGATTGTCAGTGCAGTAGCAGAGATGGTAGCAGTGGGGGCAGGAGTAGGGGTGGACGGAGTAGCTGCAGTTGGACTCTGTTTAGTGGGCGTGTTCTCCGCTTCCTGTATTTGAGCTAGCTCGTTCTCAGGTGTGTTGCGGCCAGATGTTGTTGGGGGTGGACCTGGCTTGAGAACAGGCTTTGGAAGCAAAGCGGGTTTCCCAGCAGACTCGTGTGCTGACACACTTGGGCGAATTTGATGCCTTGTATCTGAAGACAAAAATTATTGCGGGAATTGTTACGCTTATCATACACAGATGGGACAGTCAATCTGTGGTTGGGTGTGTGTTTTACCTGATGAAGCAGACATCGTCCGAGGTTTTGTGAAAGTTGGTGGCGGCTCAGGTTTACTGTCAATGATGGTACCTGAGGCAAAAAGATCTTTTTTTACTAGAGGAATTAATTCACTAATGTTTCTATAATGGATTGTAGAGATAATAAATCCTTTTAATGAAGAACTGATCTATGTTATACAGTCCATTTGATACAAATCCCTGAACCTCGAAGATTAATTTGGCCTCCTTATCACTAATCTGGAGCAGAGAAGAGTTTGATCATGTTAACCATCACTTAGATAAGAGGACATACCTTCAGATTCTGCTTTTTTCATCTCTCCCTCCTGATTCTATAAGAACAAAGGAGGTATTTAAAACTACTGAATATTCCTACAGTTTACATATCTTAATCATGACATCCACACACCTGTGTCTCCCCTGGCTGGGCTTTGGAAACTCCAATACGTTGAAGCATGAGGTGGAGTTTCTGTTCAAAGCTATGTTGTCCTTCGAACTGTTTCTGAAACCAGCAACAGCAGAGTAATGAGTGCTTTTCCAAACATATATATATATATTTTATATGTATAAAGATATCCACAAACACTCACCTTGTTTCTGGCATTAGTACTCCCTGCTGCTGATCCAGACAGCAAAATAAGAGACTGGGATTTCCCCTCTCTGAGAGCTCGGCGGGGAGGCACCGCTTCGCCCCTCAGCGGTGGCGCACCAGAAACAGGTGTCTCCTGAGCAGCTGACTCTCCAGTAACAGCGCTGGGATTCTCTTTTGCTTTCTCCTTTTCATTTTCCTTGTCCTGCTCCTTCACTCGGTCCTTGTCTTTTTCTTTCTCTGCTCTGGCGACCTCCCTGAGCGGGCGGATGAAATCAGCGATGGAGGCCTTTTTGGGACGCCCCTCTTGGCTTGGTTCTGATTTCAGACCTCGTCTCTTTTTGAGGGTAAAGAAATCGCCAAGCTTCCTCCTGAGTGTTTTCGTCGGGGGTGGACAAGGGACGGAGCTGGCAGGAGCCACTTCGTGAACTGTGATAGTTTCCTCATCTTGCTTTTTCCTATATAAAGGATCATATACCAGATCAATCCTGTGTGCATTCGGGTCTGTAGTACAAGTTTATTAAAGTAGTATTGTTAGGATCTAAATCAGCTGAGTGGCAGCTGGTGATACTCACAGTGTATCAGTAGGCAGCACTCTCTTAGTAAAGAACTCTTCAACTCCTTCATCCACCCTCCCCATGAACTCAAGGACTTCATTTTCACTCTCAATTATCGTCTCCTAATGACCACACACATATACAGAAAACACATTTCACACCAAAGATCAAACAAACAGATACTGAGGAGCAACTTGCATCACGTGAAACTTTACATTACATAAGCATCACCTCTGAAAAACCCACACACTCTGGCACAAGTGTTTCTTCTGCCTCTATAGGAGTATTTTGGTTTGAATCCCTCATCCAGTCATGCTACAAACCAGCCTCCTGGGAGTCAGTTGCTCAGTAACGTACAATGGGGGGGCGTCACTGGGTTTTACATGCGGAATGAGGGCAGGATAACTCATTTTGCCAATGTAGGTAATCTGATATCGAAATTGCAGCTATACAGCGTTGCATCATCCTGATCATATTAACATCTGTGCACACAAGTAGCAATAAAAGCCAGGAGGTTGACTGCAGAATACAAATTTAGCAGAAGTCAACGTTACATGATATCCTATCAGGGGAATTGCTCGGATTTTGTCTCCCTGGCCACTGGCTTCGAGGGAGTGACTATACGTCTACAGCCTAATAGCTCTGTGACAACATGATCAGCTCAGTGGAAAATGGAGATGATCACACACACTCTTTTCATACAATCATGTGAAAAAATATAAACCATACTACAGCAGCTTTTTGTCGGCGCGAGTACAAGAAGGCATTCAGTCAAACACCAAGGGTGGGTTCTCCAAACAGCCGGTGACCGGTACAATGGGACTGCCTTAATCAAGCAGGGACTAGGCATCTTTCACAGCACTCCCCCTCCGTCCTTCCCTTCCCTTCCCCCTGCCTCTCCCCTCTGTACCCTATTACATCTCTGCCTCCCTTCCATTTTCTCTCCTCACACACACACCACCTTTCCCTCACACTCCATTTTTACAAAACCTCTCTGATCCTCCTTCACAGTACCTGCGGTCTGCTGGGACGGTAGTTCAGTTTTTGTCGGTGGGGTCTCGGTCTGCTCTGGGTGTAGTGCCTGAGCGCTGGTCCGCCCAATGGCAGCTCCATTGGGGAGACACGGCACGCTGTTGCTGTGGAGCTCTGTTGCTGAGGCACCGTTGCTAAGAGCACGAGCACCAGCAGTATGTAATGCCTCCAGTGAGGGGGGGGGCGGGGCCAGGCTGGCTAGACTGACAGATCTGACAACAGAACCTCGCCTTTCTCTGCCCCCTCCCCTCTGAGAGGAAAACCATGAGAAAAAGATGGTGACAAAATAAGAAGAGAAAGAGAGAGAGAGGGAGGAATAAAGTGACCGCACTCAGATTTGTTTCATCAATGCATCCTAGTCCACGATAAGTGCGAATATGTGAATATACTGCCATGGAAAGAAGTGAAATGAACAAAATGTTCTACTGGTTATGTAACAAATTAATAATTTATTTTATATGCGGAAAAGATGCTGAAATGCTTTAAATGACAGGCTGATCTGGTGTACAATTTCACACACTTGCGTCCTTTTAAATTTCAAAGTGAGCTGTCTCCCCAATATTAGAGGAAACTGTCTCTAACAGTCCAAAGAGGATGGTTATAGAAAAAAGATTTTAAAAAAGAACTGAGACTTGTTCAGAAACAAAACATTTTATATACTACAAACTCCCCTGGGAGTATTAGTGGTAAGCTTTATGAAAACTGCGTTGCCAAATTTAAATATCAAATAATAAAACCAAGAAAATTAATTTCAGGTTTGAAACTTGATACATATAAATGTATAATTCACACTGGCTCCATTGGCATAGGTTTGAAAATGCTTCATATCATTCAACATTGATTTACGACTGTAACAGTTTGATTAAATGCACTTACATACAGTTTTGCTCGATGGATCGTATTTCTTTTCTGTATGATTCTGAAAGTACTTACATATTTCAGGACTTTCCACTCTGAGCCGTTCATAACAACCCATAAAT
Source organism: Diplodus sargus (assembly GCA_903131615.1). Classification (NCBI taxonomy): domain Eukaryota; kingdom Metazoa; phylum Chordata; class Actinopteri; order Spariformes; family Sparidae; genus Diplodus; species Diplodus sargus. Next base: position 2,663,983 of record CAEMYA010002058.1, read on the forward strand.
AACTTGTTTTCCGCGTATGAACCCATGTCAGGTTTTCCACATGGAACAATATGACATCAGCTATTTCTGTGTAAAGGTGTAGGTGTAAAAGACCAACAGAGGGTTAATGTAAAATGGAAGCACAGTGAAGTATTACGGTGAATTCTGTTTGTGTGATAGACCAATAAGCTAAAAGATGGCTGAATGAAATTTTTAAATCAGGTGAGTTAAACATTTCAGCAAATGAGCCATTTCACTTGGAAAACTGATGCTAAGATTTCATTAGAGGGGGCTAACAGGGGGTTGGTGTTCGTCAAAAATGGTTAGCCAGACTTGAACTGAGGAAATTGAGGTTCATGGTCAGGGTTGTTAAACTCCTAAACCACAGTGTTTCAGTTTTGCCCTTAAATGTTGCACATTCCACATGTTGCTACAAAACAGCACATCTGGGGCCAGGAAGTACTGCAGAAAAGCTGTAAGGACACGCTGCACAGAGGATTAATGATAGGCCCAGCATCTCACTTTCCCTCCCAGCAGTTTTATCTGATCATGGTGGTGATATCAGGTTTTTGGACAATATTGGCTTCCATTTTTATACTGCTGGTTGTCAACCCTATGCCATTAATGCAAGTCACTTTCTGGATGTGAAAATGCCACCTTCTATCTTCACTGACACAACTCTACATGGAAACCCTTGAGAATGATCTGCAATCACGACCATCTGTGTGCTGTGAGGCCCGCCCTACACCTAAAACATTCATACTGCCCTCTGGTGACGGATTTTATGAACTGCTTTAATTCTGGAAATACTTGTAACCTCGATGTAACGGTGACTCGAAGCTGTTGGAGGTCTACATTTCTCTCATGAACAAAAATTGACCTGTACTCCTCCTCAGAAAGCCGATCAGAAAACTCTCGAGTCTGTCGATCGCCCTGATAGTGTTCCCGGACGCCACGCCCACGCCTCAATTCAAATCTGGCGCCCATCACCCACAGCCACGGATCGGCAACGCCCCTTTACTCCCTCGGGCGCTGTGTATGCGCAGCCGCGTTAGCGCTTGAGGGCCGCCATTTTGTGTTAGGCCCACTCTTCCAAAGCGGGAGAAAATTATTAGTCCGGCGCTCAGCACGCACGGACGGCCACAGCGGGATCGAAGGGAGCGACCACAGACGCCGAGCTTCGAAGTGAATATATCGAGGAAAAGAAACAGCCGGGAGTAAGTGAAGACGTCGCTTTGCCTCCAAACACGAAACGTTTTTGTAGGAGCCGTCGTCGGCCTCTAGGTGTCACGGTAGGGCTTACCGGCCAGGCGGCTGGCGGGGGGTGTTTGTCTCCCTCTATCGTTGTCCAAAATGCACTAAATCCGTATATAAACTGCAACTCCCGGTCTCAGTTGAGCGATTTGGTCGTTTTTGGCTGATATTTTTGGGTATTTGCAGAGGGATGGTTGCATTTATGAGTGTTTCTGTTTTAAGTTTGTTCAGGCCTGACGTCCATCTTATCGTGCCCTTTGTTTCCTGTTTTCAGACGTACTCGCGCCTCTCGAGTTAACAAACCAACTAACACGAGTTGACGCTTCAGTAGTTTGCTCCGTTTTAACAATATATGACTTAAAATACCAAGAGACTGAAAGTTAATAACGAAATGTTACAAATTAAGGCGCACGTATAACAAACGAACGTGTAACTGAATCGTTGATTGATCGACTGATTGTGAATTCGGTAAATGACAAACAGGCAACGCATCAATGTTTAATCATCAGAGACCAGCACAGGAAGTAAATTACGACTTTTTGAGAGTTAACCCCACTTTTGGACAAAATAGTGGTACCATGCATGATAAAACCCTCACGGGTTGTGTCTTCGCAACATAAGTTACTGCTCACTTGAGTTTTACATTAAGCCCCAGATGCTACTTTATCTGACTCGTGTTCAACTCTACCCTCATTCCGTCGTGTGTCTAGTTTTGTGTGTGTATGGCATATATTTGGCCTTCATAGTATTCAGCCAGACTTGCTGCATAATGTTACAGAGATTAGGAATGGCCATGATAGAGAGACAGTCTCCATATGCCTCTAAAATACAAGTTTTAACCAGTTTTCTATCACTGCATCTACTTGTTTTTCAACTACCTCGACATATGGAGACAGTTAAATTACACATTTGACCTTGTTGCATTGTTTGGTCTAATGTTTTAAAGAGAGCATACTAATTGTCATGAATTCAGAGAGGATAGTTGATTATATCAATACATGCAGAATTAATGAGCGGCCCTTTTTAAATGGTCGATTACATGGTCAGATCATTAAAATGACATAAAGCCCACATTGAGATATCTTCTGCTGATACTACTACAGCACCCCTGTCAAGAGCCAAAGTCCCATTCCTTTCAGCTTCCCTCATTTCAGAAAAAATATCTCAGTGGTTAATGGTGAAAGATGCATAGATTCCATTAAAGCCCCTTTGAATTGTGCCACGAATGACACCTGCTTGTCAACTGAAAAGATGTACTGCAGGTCGACATACCTCACCAACGTGGCAGTTTTTGTTTTTTGAAAAAGAGAGTTAGTCAGTTCTGTGAGCTCGCTGATATGTGGTCTAACTCAACTGAGTGGTTATGGGTTTCAGTGAGTAACGATTGTGCCGACGTCGTTTCGGGCGTGTTTTGTTCATACTTTTGCATACTCAGTCTTTTGTTTGATTTAGTTTTACCACAAACGGAGACTTTCTCAAGTTAAGAATTTTTTAAAATTGACAGACGCTGTAAATGACAAGACACTGGTCCATCACAAAGCTAAATTGTTTACAATGACACTACTAAAGCTCAGTTAATATTAAGAGTGATTAGTAATGTTGGTTTCAAGTCTAGTTGAGCTGAGCAAATATGTCCTGCCAGTTATTTTTGAAATTGTGGATAAAATGTTTAGTAAATAAAACCATGTGAATATTCATCTATTGAGGAATTTCTCAGAATTTTAATAAATGTCTTTTTGTTTTTTATCAAGGCTGTTCATTGGCCTGTCACCATGGAGGGTGAGGTTGTTACCATGGAAACCACCCAGGCTGATGGAAAGGCCCTGCCAGAAGGAGGAGACACCTTGATGCAAGGGGCAGCCATAGCTCAACAGGGGGAGGTGGCTGGTAACATGGAGATGATGGTGATGGATGCTCTTGATCCGACTCTGCTGCAAATGAAGACGGAGGTGTTGGAGGGCGGCGGCACCGTGACTGTTACTGGTGGCGATGATGGTCAGATCATCACACTCCAGGTTTGTATAAAACACAGGTTAAGCTTTTCTTGGATTATCAGTAATGTTACTCAGTAATGAGAAGTAGTTTTATAATTTGATCAAATTGAAGAGTTTTGTTTGTTTTGTTTTTTCAATCTAGGTGGTGAATATGGAGGAGCAGGCTGGAGCTGCATTAGGTCTTGGTCAGCTTCAGCTGGTGCAGGTACCGGTCACAACAGCAACTGTAGAAGGGCTTCAGGCCACCTATGTTGATGCATCAGCAGGAAACAAAGATGCAGAGCCGGTTATCTGTCACACTCTTCCTTTGCCTGAAGGTTTCCAGGTGAGAAACAACACTGGATTGCTGTTAAACAAGATCAGGCTTTCTAGTCGTGTCGTTATTTGGCTTACTGAAAATAGCCTGGTCATATTGAGATGAAATGTAATGTTTTTCAGGTGGTAAAAGTCGGGGCTAATGGTGAAGTAGAGACCGTAGAGCAGGAGGAGCTCCAGGCAGCCCACGAGGAGCTTCAAGGAACGATGGCAGAGGAGGAAGGAGAAGAGCCAGCAGAAATAGAAACGGCTGTGCCACAGCAAGAAGAAGCAGAATGGTCCAAGGACCCCGATTACCAGCCCATCAACACCATGCGGAAAGGAAAGAAAGGAAAGAAGAGCCGCCTGCGGTATGGGGAGGGCAATCGTGACATGGATGTCTCTGTGTACGACTTTGAAGAAGAGCAGCAGGAGGGGCTACTGTCGGAAGTGAATGCTGAGAAGGTCGTAGGCAACATGAAGCCACCAAAGCCCACCAAGATCAAGAAAAAAGGTTTGACGCTAATTTAAAAAAAAAAAATGTAGATTGTACTTTAGCTATGTGAGGCTCCTCTTTACAATCCTAAAATGGTATATACATTTGTAGGCTTTTAACCATGATCCCCCCTTTGTGTGTACAGGTGTAAAGAAGACCTTCCAGTGTGAGTTGTGTAGCTACACCTGCCCTAGGCGCTCCAACCTGGACCGACACATGAAGAGCCACACAGACGAGAGACCGCATAAATGTCACTTGTGTGGGCGGGCTTTTCGGACAGTGACACTGCTGAGGAACCACCTCAACACACATACAGGTAATGCAAAAACTGATTTTTAAATTTTTTTCTAACTTGACTGAAAACATATTAGAATGGTTCAGATAAATTTGTAAGTGAAGAATTGAATCTACAGAGTTGATCTGGCTAGTAATTTAGCACAATTCTGTCAAGACATTATTTTTCATCCATGATATGATTGATTTTGCTTCCTGTTACATTGAGACAAAGCAGGCATAGAAATATTCCTATTACTAAACCATGGCGGGTGTTTCTCATTCTCAAACTGTGCTCCATTTGTTTAGGCACTCGGCCACACAAATGCACGGATTGTGACATGGCATTTGTGACCAGCGGTGAGTTGGTGCGTCATCGTCGCTACAAACACACGCATGAAAAGCCCTTCAAGTGCTCCATGTGTGACTATTGCAGTGTGGAGGCAAGTAATCTCAAGTTGATCTGTGTTCAATATCAACTAATCTGTAATTCTATCTCTCTATTCCCCTGGATAGACTCCTTTTTAAACATTTCTGTCTCTTCTAGGTCAGCAAGCTGAAAAGGCACATCCGCTCTCACACAGGAGAGCGACCCTTCCAGTGCAGTCTGTGCAGCTATGCTAGCAGGGACACGTACAAGCTGAAGAGACACATGAGGACACATTCAGGTAACATACTTGCACCATCTACTGGCTAAAAGATTCAGTTTACCCCAGTTTGAGAAGAGCTCTCCAGTTACTAAATTCTCTCCCCTTTGTTGCAGGCGAGAAGCCATACGAGTGCTACATCTGCCATGCCCGTTTCACACAGAGTGGCACCATGAAGATGCATATTCTGCAGAAACACACTGAGAATGTGGCTAAGTTCCACTGCCCACACTGTGATACTGTCATCGCACGCAAGAGTGACCTTGGTTAGTTATTTGTCATCATTTTTACTTCAAACTTTGGGTCATTAAAATGATAAGATGTGGTAGAACAAGTTTTGGCAATGCCTGTGTTTATGTGGGTGGATAAGGACAGTTGTTTGTTTTCAACCATACAACAGGCCGGAGTAACATATGTCCAACTAATTTACACGTCTTTCTGGTCCTGTTCCAGGTGTTCATTTGCGGAAGCAACACTCATTCATTGAGACAGGAAAGAAATGTCGTTACTGTGATGCTGTTTTTCATGAGCGATACGCTCTCATCCAACACCAGAAGACCCACAAGAACGAGAAACGTTTCAAGTGTGAACAGTGTGACTACTGCTGCCGACAGGTGTGTGTGGACTATGAACACCTATGTATTGCTAATATTTTTTTATTTCCACATACTTGGTAATTAAATTACATTTTTTGTCTGACCTAGGAACGCCACATGATAATGCACAAGCGTACACACACTGGAGAGAAGCCGTTCGCCTGCAGCCAGTGTGAGAAAACATTCCGGCAGAAGCAGCTTCTGGATATGCACTTCAAGCGCTACCATGATCCCAACTTCATCCCCACTGCCTTCGTCTGCAGCAAGTGCAGCAAGACCTTCACCCGCAGGGTAGGAATGAGAATTGTTTTTTTCCTTTATGTATAATACTGGCTGGCTACAGTACTGATGCTCAGTCTTTGTTCCAGTTTTGCCCAGTGGCCCCATATCCATATGTATTGCAAAACTGTTAACGGATTACCTCTATCCGCAAATGACATTGATTATTCGTAAAGGTTTTTATATTTGTAAAAGGGCCAGTACGGAAAACCCTGGGTGTATTCAGTATTTCTGTAGTTCTATATACGCCTGGAAGTAGGAACTTTATTTTTACATATGCACATCAAGCAGTTCTTATTAGACTGAAAAGGGGCTTTCTACAAGTTCAGTATTCAGATCTTATTATATACCCTTGGGTTTGGCACAGAGGCTTTATTTATGTATTTTTACAGCATGTCACTGAGTGTTGATGGTTTTGTATGTGCTCCACAGAACACTATGCTTCGTCATGCTGAGAACTGCAATGGTGAGACTGTTGACGAAGAAAATGGAACCCCCACGCCCAAAAAGGGTCGCAGGGGCAGGAAGAGGAAGATGCAGACTAGGAGGAATGATGATGATGATGACACAGGTACTGTATATGTATGCTTTTGTAGCAGCTCCTCACTTTGATGCTAGAATATACAATGTAATTTGTTCAAAATGGGTCAAAGGAGCCTATTTCTCATTGAACCTACCGGTGAAAAGCTCTTTAAGCTAGTTAGCAAGTCAGTCAGCAAAGTTAAAGGCTACAAGATTAAAAGCAACAGATTGATATTGACTGTAGTTTATGGGCTTGTGTTAACATTAAATAAACAGAGCTCAGTAGTAGAATACGTTTTGACTTAACACCAGATTATATTCTACATGTTATATTTTCCATCATTCCTCAATTATGGTCATGTTGTTAGTGCGATGGCCTCTTAATATTTATGCACCAGATTGCATTTAATGTTAAAATGTGCAAGATTTTCTTCCAGGGGAGAAGGTCTAACCTCGTTAGAGGGTCCAGAGTCCACCCCCCATAGTCTCACAAAATCTTGTGTGAAACACTGTTTAGTTTCTTAAAATGTACTCACACATACACCGCTACCATGTTCTTTAACAGACATTACCCGAACAAGCTGTATGTGTGAATGCAAATGTCCAAATGAGTGTTGAATGTGCATGTTTATGACATTGCACAGCATGAAGCTGCTTCATACGCTTTCCAATCTTTGCCTAATATTTTGGATACATCCAAATACATGTAGTAGACATATTATATACCCCTTAGTTTAATGTCAGTAATCTTCATGTATAAATGTGGTGGTCATTATATTGAGTAAACTTTGTCAGTTAATGTCCTAAAAATGTAATTGGTATCTGCTTGTTGTCTTTACTACACATGTAGAGGCTGAAGCTGAACTAGATGATGAGGAGGAGGAGGAGGAAGAGGAAGAGGAGGATGAAGAGCTTTTAAGTGGGATTGAGGTGGAACAGGCCCCACCAGTTGTCCCTATCCCAGCCCCTGTGGAACCACCAGTCAAGAGGAAGCGCGGACGCCCCCCAAAGAACAAACCTGACAGTAAGTGTGAGACTATTTTACATTTTATGATGGACAGTTAAAATGATCACAACCTGATTTCTTAAATCATTTTAGCAGTGAAAATCATTTTCACATTTCTTTACATCTATTAGTACCAGATTCTGACCTGCAACTTTCTTAACAGCGGCTGCGATTATCCGTGTTGAGGATGAGGCCACCGGAGAGGTGGATGACATCATTGTGAAGAAGGAGGTTGGCGCTGAACACGATGAACAGGAAGATGGCAACGACGAGACAGTGGAGGAGGTGGTGGTCGGTGGAGGGAAGTCTACCATTCAGATGGAGGAGTTGTCCCAGGAAGAGGGCACAGCACAGCTGTCTGAGGCCCCACCTAATGGAGACCTGACCCCTGAGATGATCCTCAGCATGATGGACCGGTGATGGATGTGAGGGTCGACCCTGTAAACATGTGCATCACCGCTTAATTTTTTTTAAAATTTAGGATGACAAACACTTCCTAAACAGAAACAAACATCACTGTTGTAATTTAAGATTTGCTTTTTAATCGTGTATTGATAAAAGACTTGGATGAGTGAAAAAGATTTTTAATAAGGATTTGCCTACCAAAAAAATGCATATTTCAGAACACAAGATTTGGGGTGGCCGTAATTGACAGCAGTATTCTTTGCCTTCTCATTGTTGTTAACTTGTTATCCACTTTTGTGTCATTAGTAAGGGATCTTGCTTTACTGCATATTGACAAGAATTTTGAATATCCTCACTGAAGAGCTCATTGTACCTCTCAGTTTGGACAGAAAACTGCTGCAGTATCATCAGAATTATCCTTATACTGAGAGGCAACTCTTTGATGGATTTACTGCCTTAATCACCGCCACCTCAACATAAGAAAAAAATATTTTGAATATTTTTATTTTATTTTATTTTTCTGTGGTTAGTAAATCCCTTTTTAATCTAGTTTATAAGAGCTTAAATAGACTGCTTATCTTATGCTCCTTTCTTGCTACTGTAACACCCCTAGATAATGCATATGTACTAAACATTGTCACAGATAATTTCAAGGAAATAATGTTTTTTTTTTTTGTTTTTTTTTTTTT
>CAEMYA010002058.1:2672473-2687398 GCA_903131615.1 Diplodus sargus
ACAACCAATAAAAAAAAAAAAAGAAAAAAAGTAGACATTGAGAGTGATTTAGGTTTCTGCAGCTGTAATTATTTTATCATGGATATTTAAGGTCAAGAGATAACACGTGTTGGTGGTACAGTTACTGGGAAAAAAATGGCTCGAATCATTGTTTTATCAGAATTGGCTGGGTAACACCCGAGTGTTGACACAGAAATGTCCGTGTATTTTGCTTGCAAATATATTTTATTAAATGGACAACTTGATATTAAGATCATCACTCATCTGTATGTCTAAATAACAAATGACCTGAAAATACATTGCAGGGCTTGTGCACCATTTTTCTGGATGTCTTGACAGTCTATTTTTCACACTGGTATTGTTGAAATGTGTCCCAATTTTTAATGGCATTTTTTCATTTTAAGCGATTTATTCAAATCTAACTTTAGCTGGGATACAATCACCCATCTGCCTCCAGTGATGCACTTTTTGCATTTGCAGAAGGCTTTATTACTTCACTTACAAGCCAAATGAAATGGGGTTCTCTCTGTAAATGGGATCATGACTCAGTGTAAGTTTTCAGCTGTTGGCTAATACTTGTGCTTTGTTGTAATTAATCAATCATCTCCAATTACTGATATAAACAGGAAATGGCCTGACACTGAAACACTGGCCAATTCTTTGCATGTGAGATGTGGCATGAATGCACATCATGTGAGAAGAGCATGTTGAAGCCAATTAAAAATGACTTCACTTACTCATGAGATTTTCTATTGTCAATGCTGCCATCAACGTAATCATTCAAATGCTACAATGTGCTATGATGGTGAAAAGAAGATGTATTTTCTTCCTAAAATCATAAAGAAATTTCGGAGATCTTTAAACAAGTTATCAAAATCTTAGATCCCATTGGATTAGCTGCCATACAACAGTTTCACACTTGGAGTCTGTTATTGACTTTGGATGACTGTTAACAAGGTATCGGTATGACTGAAACTAGGCAAGGGAACCTGTTGCATTAAAGGTCCATTATGTAGTTTGGGGGAAGACATTTTAATCAGAAAAAGATCTTCATTGACTGATTTTTTTTTTCCTGCCTGAACAAACTGTTTTTACGACTGAATAAACAAACTGCCCTTACAGGACAACACAATTTCATACTGTTTTACTTAGTTTATATGTGGCGGACCCTGCCATCTTTTTAGCTTCAGACAGTGTTTCGGGACTGCATTTTCCTCTGAGTACAGCTTGTTTATTCAGTTATGAAAAAAATGTATATTTATGACTGTGTGTAAATATTACAATTCTGAGTTTAAATGTCTCCCAAACTACATATTGGCCCTTTAACTACAGTTTCTAAAATATGCAATTACATTTAATGTTATGACAAACATGTCATGAGGATAAAATATTCAACAGATATCCCTCAATCCAAAAATTATCTTCATAGCTTTCTTAACAACGCCTTCCTCAACAGGCATTAATCCTCAGTGAAGAAGTTACCTCTATGTCTTTTGTTTATCCTGACGACACATAAACTCCTGAGTCCTGGTGGTTTCTGAGGTTGGGGAACCTCCTCGTCATGTGATGGTTGAGCAAGTCGCTGTAACTTCAGCTGAAGTTAGTTATTGTTTAAGCTAACAGCTAGCTAACACGAACAATGAGCAACAAACTGGCATACTTCCAAACGTTTTAACCATCGTTAACATTACGTAAAGAATGATAATGGGAGGAGATATTTTGTAGGTTAACAATGTAACATTAAGACCGTGTTTAGCCCCTCGGTAGCGGTATTTAAGACATCTCCCCTGCAGCTATTCTCTCTTCCAATTAACTTTACGCTCCATCTAGTTAAATTATAGTTTCTATGAATGCAGTTTAGATTTCACCGGAAGGGGGCAGATATTTAACCAGTTAATGTGGATGATTAATAGCGGCACTCTTGGTTTGCCAGCTGCAGCGTCCTGTTTTGTCGGAAATCTGGAGGAAAAAGCGCCACATGCTTTCCTTTATCGCCGCCCCCTCCCCGGCTCGGTCAAATTTGGACAAACGGCCCCGACGCCGCCGTTGCACCTGATAGATTTATCTGCTAAACGTGAACCTACACGTTCTACCGGGCCACCCATGGGTGACTCTGGGAGAAGTTGCTACTTCTTCACCTTCCTGTCCCTCGGAAACATCATGTCTGTTTTTTTCCGATGGATTCATCGTGGCGTCGCCAGCGAAGCACAAGCAGCAACGGAGAAAACAGTGACAGACTGAGAGACATCCTTGTTGCCACAGCAACTAGCCGAACCTTGATTTCCGGTTGAAGGAGCGAGATTTCACAATAAGTTTACACGAAGGCGTAATGGTCCAAGCTGTTCTCATGTCCAGAATCATGACTGGCCTCAAACATACACCACTCAAAATTAGTTAGGGATATTGGGATATTTTTAGTGTTTCACTTGAATTTCACTGAATATACTAAGCTAAGTTTTGATGTGCAAAATGTTAAAGGGTTCACAACAGAAAATGTCATCCGTCATCAAGTTTATATGGTCTGTATATATAACATGGGTTGATGCTGCATGTGATCCATCAGAATATGTATTTGTGGTTGTATTGTCCACAATAAGTTGTGGAATCATTATTGAAATTGGGAATTCACGCTGCCCCATACATAAACAATTTAAATTTCCCCTTTATGATAACATGGAAAAATTGTCCAAAAAAACAAGCTGTCACGTCTTAACAATCGATTACAAAAATATGCACATGTACCAAAGTAAGTCTACAGATTTATAGCTTTGATGGAGGTGTGCAGTAAGTGTGCAGCTGTTCACAATATGGTCAGGCTACAGAGAGAGGGAAATAATTCAGGTACAAATGTATTTCCATTTTATTTTGAACCATTATAACAAGCCAGCAGATGGATCTTATCCTATCTACAACTAGAATCCTTGCTCAATAAAATTTTCACTCATGATTGCTGAAAATGTCGTTGGCAGTCAGTATCATTTGATACCGTTGACAACGTTTATCCCTAAAACTTATTTCACCTCATTTTACACATTCTAGAATCATTATTGTCATACTGTTTCTACATATTGTAATTTATCTGCAGCTATTTCTGTTGACTTAATATGCAAGACACCTGTTCTGTCTGTCCTGGAAAAGGGATACACTGATGCTCTTCCAACATTTTGGTTCTTTTTTCCAATTAAAGAATTTTTTTCACAAAACCAAATTGAGGGTGGAGGGGGCAGTATTTAGAAAATATATAAAACCCTCAGATAAATACATGAATAAAACGGTCTCTTCCTGACAAATACGCATGTCGTGCTTCAGAACTGGTTGCCAAATGGTGTGAAAGTTGTTGTTGTGTAACAATTTCTTTCTAAGGTCACAATCATAAAGGAACTCTCTAATCGATTAACTTAACGTTGGAGGAGATCTGTCTTTCCATTTGAGCAGTATAATTCTCGTTGCCAGGGTTGTAGCGAGAGATCTTGTGGATATTCCTAATACATCTGAGAAACGTTTTAATACGGACGGCCAAAAAAAATCGTTCCGTTTTGGGCTCAGTTTCCGTGTGTTTCTATTACTGTTGCACCTTTTTCACTCCCATACCTGCTGCAACTTTTAATTCACGTTCGGAGCTTTTATTATGAAAAACGACAAACCGGAAGTCGTTAGGCTAACTGCCGCTAGCTTGACTGTGGACACAAAAAACTGCGAAATATAGGAGAGGGACAGCGCCCAGAATAACTGTAAACCTCTGCTAATTGCGTGCAGCATCGCCTCGGAAATGAGACTCCGGTCATCTTCTCCGGGCTGTCGGACATTGGAACAGAGGTAGGTAACGGCTGCTTTTTCTCCGCCAAGGTCACAAGAAGAAGCCCGTTAAATTTTTCTCTACATGGTCATGAGTCCGTCCGACGTGAAGTTGCTTTGCCGTGATGTTGCCGACATTGTATCCGCCAGCTGGCTGTGATTCCCCTCACAATCCCGCTTCTCTCCCAGCTGTTTGCGGCGGTGGCGTGTTAATATTCAGTGCGGTGGAGGGTCCTGGTGTGGACGGGAGAGGACTTTTTTTTTCCTGTGGCCTGTGGATGCGAGCTCCGGGGAGCTGGGGTGGGATATGTGCGGAATACAAAAATCTGGCCCGACACCGCGTCCCCCTAAGTTTTATTTTGCTGTTTGGACTCCATCGTTCACTGTTAGCTGGAGGAAAGAGCTCGGCCGTGATGTGTGAGTGTGTTTATCCGACTCAGTGGCCCTCCTGCCGTCAGGTTAGGCTAATCCAGTAATCTGGAATAGAGGTGGCTGCATTGTATTGTAACACCATTACCCCTCATCCTCCTCCTGCTCCTCCTCCTCCTCCTCCTCCTCTTCTCCCCCCTCCGGCACACTTGGACCCACAAAGTATGGATGGTCTGGAGGGGAGGGAGCTGCGTCGTTGTTTATATCTGCACTAAATGTTCAGCCACATACAAGAGAGGCTTAAATGCTGAAACGATTAGCGGATTAGTGAACTTCCAGTAGTAGTTATGATTCATCGCCAACATGACACATGACTTTCTTTTCCCCATTCTGTGACAGAAGGTCAGATCAGACCAGTTTAAGAAACCAGTTAGTTGGCACGTAGTGATGTCTGATTCAACGCTGAGACAGTCAGACACTAATTGACTAAGTAATCATCGTAGAATTAATCACCATTTAGCTCGATAACTGATAATGGCTCAGGTCACCAAGGAGGCGTGACAATGATGTTACAGAAGGAAGCAGGAAAAACGTCTTTGGAAGTTTTTTGAGTGCCTTTTGCCTGATTTAAAGGCGCATTATGTAGATTTAAAACTCAGAAAATTGTTATTTACAATACTAATGATGTGATGAAACCAACTCGTAAATAGTTATTTCACATATTTACAGATAAACAAACCAACATAAAGTCCCCAAAACATTGTTTGAAGCTAGTGAAGGAGCTACTGAGAAGGGCCCTGCAGATACAAACACGGCAAACCAGGATTAAACTGTTTGTTCAGTTTATTCGGACTTGAAAATCAATCGGTGAAGAATTATTTTCTCTTCTCTTAAGATTTCTCTCCAAAAAACTTCAGAGCGCACCTTTAAACCAATGTTGGTTGAAATTCCTCATCGAGTCTATTCATCCATTGAGATAACTTGTTCGCAACTGTTTTTATTTCCAAAACTTACAAATTGCAAAAACAAAACACAACGTGACATTAGGTAACTGCACCTATAGAGACAAAACATACAAATACTATGACAGTAGATCAGTCTATTCATTAAAAAACACCCACCCAAAAAAAACCAGTAATCTTCAGTTTCAGCCCTGTTCAGTTATTTTAGCTAGCGATCGGTACGTTTGTGTAAAATAACAAATGACAGTGGCAGTGAGCCGTCCGCCCAAAGTGCTGCTGGAACAAGGCTGTATGTGCTTGTGCATGCAGAGACTGTGTGCGAAAAAAGGTCTCTTTCTTTTTTTTTTTTACACGAAAAAAACTCCAGTCTTGTGAGGTGATTGGAAACAGGGTCCTCTTTGTTCGCTCTGGTCTGTGGAGAGGATTAATCCAGCTAATGATCTCTAATGTAAGGAAGGGGATAAGAGCACATCTGACAGAGAGGAAGCTGAGTGACTGGCACCCGTAGTTATCGGGAAAACTCAGTCTTCTCAGAGACTGCGGGGGCTTCCTCAGGTACAGCTATTTATGGGTGGGTGGGAGTATGTGAGATCTCTCTCTCTCTCTCTCTCTCTCTCTCTCTTTGATTGTGTGTTTCATCATGATGACTTTGCACTTTCATAGCTCTCCAGGGTGCATGTTCTTTGGCCGTTTTTTTTTGGCGAAAGTTGTTGTTTTCAGGGTGTTTTTATCCGTAAATGATCTCTGGTTATGGCACCTTCTCCTCGCCATGTTCTAACTCTGACCGCCTCCAGCTAATCCTCCCAGTGGGCAGCTCAGATTAGAGGTTTATAACTGGACCCCCGGGCCTGGTGCACCCCGAGTCCACGTCACCTCACCCTGTAGCGGGGGAACACAGAAAACACAGCAGGGTGCACACAGCTTATTCTCATGTCTGCAGTGTTATTCCTAATAAGGCTTTGATCATTATGAAACCATAATCTGTGTGCTTTCCATTTCTGCGACTCCCAACAGGTGGAACATTTTGATCCCATCTGTTACAGCGAGGCACGTTTCTCTCCTGGTTTTGAGTTTAGTGTAAGACAATGGAGAGCAGATGTCACTAGTTGCTCTGCCCTGTACTAGCTCATTCACAGATACCATGTGTTAATGTGGTTTTGGCTCCTGCTTGACAGATTTAGTGTGGTTTAAGTCTGTAATCTCTTTTGTGACTAGATTAGCTCAGGCACGACCCTCCCTTCCTATAGTTTCCCCTGCCTTTGGCATCGCGCTAATCTGCCCGTTTTAGTAGCTTAGCTCGGAGTAGAAAAAGGGTCAATTCTTACACCCTCGCTCACAGCGGAGGGATGGTTTTATATTCGAGGGCCAAACTTCTGTGTAGAATTTCCTGTGTAGAGTCAGCCATGAGACTTCCTGTGCTCTGGTGTTGGATGTGAAGAGGGGGGTGGAGAAGTAGGGAAGGAAGGGGAAGAGAAGCAAAAGCAGACTGTACTCCCTTCTGTTGTCGGCGGCAGCCGATGTGGTTGCTGCATGCGCGTCGCTCGGCATCTCAGACATTCAACAAAGCAGTGTGGCCAGACCGAGGAAGTGAAAGAGTGGCTTCTATCCTCTTTCCCCCCCCCTCAGCTTATCCTCCAGTGACTTCTGTAATTATCAGAATCCTTTATAATCACAGAGAACGAGCAAAAACATGTCAGGTGCAGTGAAGTATGAGGTGAAGGGGAGACATTTTTGTCTCTAATGTTTCTTTTTTCTGTGTAATTACAGGACATGTCCTTCGGTTTGTTGAAGCCACAGCGCTACACTCAACTCTCCAAGCATGCTACAGTAGTGACAGTATCTCTCCACTCAGCAGGTGAGCTGAACTCTGTCCGTCTCTCCGTCCAGCCAGTTTCCTGGAATAAACCAAATAATCACGGAGGCCTTATCAGAAGTGATCCCATGCTCTATCTCTCTCTCCGCCTTTGCCTCCCTCAGCACTGTTTGATCCAAGAGAAACGTGCCTTGTAAGGAAGCAGGATGTTCACAGGCTCCACCAAACTGCCACCCGCTAAAACCCCCCAGCCCGAGCGGCTGGATGAAGTGTACGCGGCCTTACGCAAAGGCTTACAGTGAGTAAACACACGTCCGGCACTGTTTGCATCGATGGCAGTGGGTGGCTGCCGGGTGGTATTAAGCTGCATTCGGCAGGATACGACTGCTTTTCAGTCTGAAAACGAAGTAGTAATGGTGATGATTTGGTTTTTGTTGTTAGGTCGTACCTGCAGGTCCACCAGCTGGAGCTGGACAGTCTGGGGCAGCAGATCAGAGAAAACAAGAAGAACAGTCGTTTGGTGAGACGCTCATGTAGTCAAACCAGTCACGCCAGTATTGACAGCACTCTCAGTCAGGATGTTTATTTGACACTTTGTGATGCTGAATGATTTTAGTCTTGTTGTTTCCTCCGCAGGGGTCTTTGTACGAGCAGGATAAGGTGAGTTTCATTCACACCTGTTTCACACAGACATGATTGCAGGAGGTTGAAAATGAACAAGGATTGAAGCGAGGGAAGTAGTTTCTGTTTTGTTTGTCAAGTTTGACAATTTGTTTCTTGTTTTGCAGCAAGTGAAAGCCATAGAGAGGTTTATGCGACGCTTGGACTTCCATCTCAGCAAGGTGTGTGTGTATGTTCTGTATGTGCTTATTTAAAGGTCCTACAAGGAACGTTTAACTGGTAACGAAATAGTCTCAGTTTAACACCGATCCCTCTTTATGACCTACATAAGCAAGCAAGACTATTAGAGGCTATTTCTGTTTCTGTGTCCGACTAATCATGGTCCCATAAGTCATAAAATTAAAACTATTTCTGATGGTGGAGTGCTGAGGATGAGCAGGGAGGTCACACAGCCTGGGGGAAGAAGCTGCTGCTCTGTTGTCTGGTGGCACGGCAATGAAACACAAAGTTCACTTTGTTTCATCGTTGCCATCTTTTGCCCAAAGAAGTTGTCGCTTTTAATGGTAAAGAGTCCAATCAAAATATTGTGCTGAAACAATACTTTGGTGGACAATGTGTAATGTAAAAATGTACCAGTGGTACAAACCCAGAAATAATAATAATTATTATTACCTGAATCTTTATGGTTTTATGGTTTTGGTTCCCTCTCAACGCTCTCATCTGCTCGTGTCCAGCTGCAGCAGCTATGTATAGGTAAAAAAAAAGAAAAGATAAGAAAAGCCTCTGAGGAATCCACTACTCATGACGTACTTGGCATCAAATGTCAGACAGACACAGTAAGCGACAAGCTGGTGAACATATGGAGCATCAAGCAACTAAACAACAAGATATTTACCTCAGGAGTTGGTAGAGATAAAAAGCGAGTGATTATTTGCCTGAAAGTCACAACATAGACCTAAACACGACTCCAAATAAATGCAAATGATGCCTAACGTGCGCTGAATGTGTAAATAGGCAAATGTTTGCTTACACGTTCACCATGGCAAATTTCCGTGGTGATACTGTGTCAGTGCCGTGTTCTCAGCCTGCTCCACTGCTGAGTGGCTGAAAATGCTTCAGTTATAACACATGAAATATGTTTTGAGTCTGATGTTTTCTATAAACTAACAGCGTCATTCAATCAATACAAATGTATGATAATATTCATTTTCATTCTCTCTTCAGGTGAGAATTGAACATTATATCCATTTAACATGGATTGCAAAAAATATATCCATTTATATCCAAAACCTGTGTTTTCCAGGTTGAGGAGCTGTACGATGCCTATTGTATACAGCGGCGACTGCGCGATGGAGCAAGTAAGATGGTGGCGGCCTTCAACTCTGCCACTGGCAGCAAAGAGGCCAGAGAGAGCCTCAGCGAAGCCAACAAGGGCTACAGGGAATGTACAGAGGTAAGCGACTGACCTGAGGGCGCGACTCTCACATGATTTTAGCTGAAAATAGACGTATATTCTAAAAATTACATTATGACACGATTAGATTATTTAATCCCTTCCTCTGTTTGTGTCTGCAGCACATGTGCTCACTTGAGAGCGAATTAGAAAGCCAGATGGGAGAGTTTCATGTCAAGATGAAGGGTGAGTCACTTTCTACGCTCATATGACTTCCTATTTGCTCCCCAGTTCTCATTTTTCTTGTCCGTTTCCGATGTTTCAGGCCTGGCTGGCTTCGCACGGCTGTGTGCTGGTGACCAGTATGAGGTAAGAAACACAATTACAAGCATGCAGACTGGAATCTCTGCACCACATCCGCTTCACCACATCAACTGTTTGTCACATTAGGTCCTAATGCGCTACGGGCGGCAACGCTGGAGGCTACGAGGCCGCGTGGAAGTCAGCAACAAGCAGATGTGGGACAGTGAGGAATACATCTTTCTGCCGCTCGTCACGGAGCTGCTGTCAATCAAGGTAATGAGATCAGCTGGTTTTCCTGTTTTTTTCTTACTGTAGGACAAAATGTTTTACTTGCCTAACCGATTTTTGTCCACTGGTTTCTTCTCAAGATGTAAATCTTGCAAAAGGAGTCACAAATGCAGAGTTTCATTTTTTTAAAAAGCCACATTTATTTTCCTAAAACAGCTGGATGGAGAGTTTTAAGCAAGTGTAACTCAAACAGCTGTAAAGTTTGTTGCAGACTATTTTCAGCTGCTTATATTTATGGCAGCAGGAAGCTGTGTGTGGGATCCATTAAAAAAGAATGCCCATCATAATGAAGAAACATGTCTCCTTCTCCTTCAGTGGTTTTTTAATGGTATTTGTTCAAAATGAGAAAAATACATTTTCTCACCAGCCTTCAACTCCCTTCATGCAGTCTCACTAAAGCTGCCAGCTTGTGCTAATTGTGAAACTGTGAATCTCCCACGGTCTCGGCCTCTCCTCATCTCTCTGGTGTTTGCTTGTTCTGGTTGTCAAGGTGACGGAGCTGAAGAGCCTGGCCAATCACGTGGTGGTGGGCACCGTGTCCTGCGAAATGCTCGACCTGTTCTGCCCACTCCCCCAGACGCTTGCCGTGGATATCAACGACCTCGGGACGGTGAAGCTGAACTTGGAGGTTACCTGGAGGTACTGAAACTGCAGCACACACCTGATATGTTTTTATCGTTTTAAAAATATTTATTCGGGCGTCTTTTGCTGTTTCTCATGTTGTTGTTTTTTTCTCCCTTGGTTTTCAGTCCGTTTGATAAGGATGACCAGACATCGTCCACTAGTACAGTTTCCAAACGGCTGCTGTCCAATCAGAGCCCTCCAGACACGCCCTCGATGCGGGAGCAGGTGTTTTATGTGAGTCACATTAAAAGTCATATCCTGTTAGCATTTTCCACCAACATAACCTCCATCTGTTACACCACTTGTTCTTTAAAAAAAATGGTTTGTAAACTCTGTATATGCACACTATTAATTTGCCATATATCTCACTGATGGCTATTATTACTGTCATTTCACCGGCTTGTTCTATTTCAGCTGCTCCCCAACTGCTTTGTCTGTAGCGGTAGCACTGATGTGTGTGAGGATATTCACAGAGGACTGTGTGTGAGGACGTGTGGAGGTGGGAGTAGCGTGCCCAACGCGAGCAGAATGAATGATAGCAGTAGTGTGACATGTGACAGCAGCAGCATGTATGAGCGGAGCTGTGGTCCTTGTAGCTGTTTAATAGTGGTTGAGTAGAGCTCCAATATGTCCCTCCTCTTCCTCACCTCCTGTGAAGAGCGTGCCTCGTGTCGGGCCCAGGCAGAGCCGCTGGTCGGCGGAGGCGTTCCACGACGTCCTGACGGACAGGACATCGTCCTTGCGTTGTGATTTCGGCCGCACGGCGCCCCGATTCACCTCTGTACAGTCGGTGTGTTGGGACGTAGTTGTAGCTGTAGTTTAGTTTGCAGTAATCAAAGAAATGATAGTGACTCGTCAAGCAAAAGTAATTAACATATGGAAGTAATTGTACAAATATTTAGTAAATTGAATGAATTAAAGGTAATTTCCAATCAAATCCAGGATACTAACAGAAAAAGTCTTTGTTTGATTTCAGTTTAACCTAAAAACCATCAGACATTTTGTCAGCTGCAACATGCGTGTACTGCCTTTAAATTTAATTTTAAACATGAAACAAAACACACACATGGCACACATCACTACTTTGGTGCATTAAATCATTTGGACACTGGAGCCCGGCAGTGTACAAGCCATCTTTTTGTTTCATGTTTTGCTTAAATTCAACTCAGCACCGGCCCATTTTGGCTTTGATGTGCATGTATACTCCTACTTTTGTTGATTTCCCCCCCCAAAAAACAAACAAACTTCATCTTATTATGAAGCGTGAAGCAGGATTAAGTCTCTTCCTTATCTATCTGTATCTTGTTTCCCTTCTAGTCTCTGTTGAAGCGACAGGGAGAAATGGAGAACGGAACAGTCTGGTCCAACTCGTCTGAATCATCCGATGACTCCTCCAGTCCAGCCTTGGCTCACCATGCTCAGAGGCTGACGGCCTCCAACATGCTGCAAAGCACCCTGACCACTCAGCTGTCATTCACACCGCACAAGTCCAGCGCTTCGACGCCATCGCTCTCCTCCAATCAAGAGGAGGACGAGACAGAAGCCGGGGAGGTTTTCTCTCAGGCGGATGCGGTGCCTAACGGCCATCTGCAGACTTCCTGCTCGCACAGCCAAGTCGGCGAGGGCAGTCCAGACTGTAATGTAACTGATAGGGCGTCTGTCCAATCAGCTGACCTCTCTGAGGCCTCGGCAGACCTGAGCTGCTCGTGCCCTGATGTCTCCTCCGTGCCTCCTGAGTTGGATTTGTCTCAAAGCAGCGTCCCACAAGTGTGTGTTTCAGCGGAGGAGGTAAAAGATGACGCCACTGAGGACGTGTCAGTCCAGACTGGACGGACAGAAGCGGAAGCAGAGGACAGCACCACTGAAGCAGGAGAGGGACAACAGGTAGAAGAGACACATCAGTCCGTCCAGGAGTCAAAACAACCAGAGGACGCTCCGAAGGTGAGCTCCCGCATTCCTGTTTGTGTTTTTGCCAGCTCTACTTCATGATAGTGATATTTTAAACACCTGCGTGTTTCTCTCTGCAGGCTCCTTTTCCTACTTCTTTTAGTTTCAATCAAGAAGTCGAGACGGCCCTTGAAAGTTTTGACTTTCTCAACTGCTCTGACCTCGAGGAAGATGAGGAGGAGAAAGAGGAGGAAAAAGAGGACGAGCAACAACAAGAAAAGAAGAAGGAGGAGGAGGAGGAAGATGGCGCTGATGACGATCATGATGATGATGATGGGCAACACGAAGAGAACCAAAATATAAAGGAGGAAGAGAAAGTGGAAGAGGAAGAAAAGGATGAAAAGAAGTTTTACTCTGGAGGAAGGTTGGTGTCATCAGGTTGTTTTTGCGTGAGAATTTGGACAAAGTGTCGGCCATTTTAGTAATTCATGTGAAACATTTCTATCCACATGTCACATGACGTGAGACGAGTTCCCATTTCCCCTTTTACTGTGAATATGTTGCATTTACACAATTCACTCATTCATTCAAACCTTTATTTAAACAAGGAGGGGCAATGAGAGCAAGTTCCCTTTTTTCAAGGTCGCCCCGAATAAAACATAAAATAAAATTCATGTATTGAGATGTAATGAGTGAGAACAGGAAGACTGTGTTTTCCCACACTTGTCACTGTTAGCACAGCACAACGGCAACATTTCTCATGTTCAGTATTTGCCGTTAACAAGTGAAACCATACAAACAAATGAGATCAGCTTCTTTTAAAAGGGCTGAATCAGCTGTTTCAGTGCTGAAATTGAATTTTGGTCAGACGTTACTGACAATGATGAAGGCTTTGTCGCCAACAGGCTGTGGGCGGGGCGATATCGCCGAGTCCTAATAATAACATTATATCCGACTCAGCTGCTCGTATTTACAGTCTGAATGCTATGATTTTGATGTAGCAATAGATCATACTGTCGATATGGAATCTTGTGGTTTCTTAAATTCCTCATGACAAACTTTATTCAGTTATTAATTTGGGACAACACACATAGCATGTAAATTCTACTTCTAAATCCAAACCAAACTAAAGATGTAAGTAGTGTGGGATAATGGGAGATGTTGACTTCAGTGCTAAACAACCATTGCTACTGGTATAAACCAAGTGATGTGATATAAATGTTCACAAACAAGGTAGGGCTATAAAGTTTTATTCATGCTATATTTAGTCAACTTCGCTCCTCACTTTCTTTCTCTCTCCCGGAAGTTACAGCAGGGCCAGGTGACCAACTGAAACACACCGTTACCTTGAGTCAAATTACATATTTCCTCGGGTTTGAACATTGTTGGAAACATTCAGGAAAATCAAACAACACAACTCAACAAATCCTCAGTCATTTCTGTACACTTTAATGTAGAAACAAACACATGAATCAGCATTTCTGTTCCGGTAACTAGTTAATTTTCAACTGCAGTCCTTTGGTCACTGTGTTTTTGAAACTATAAAGTAATAACATTTACACAACGAAGATAAGAAGAGGCCATAAAGACAGCAACAAAACAGGAACTCTTTAGACAGAACACAAAGCCACGCAGAGCAACAAGGAAACAGCAAAACATTAGGAAAATATTACAGCAATACAATATTACAAAAAGGAACAACACACAGCCAAACAGTTCTTGCTACGTGCAGAGCAGCAACAAACAGTCGACATAAATAAATCAAACCATTCTGTTAATCTTGATAAAATATTAAAGGATCTATGCGTTGTATTTTAGGGAGATGTGTCACATCAGTCTGCTTTTTGTCTCACTGTGCAGTGACGATGAGGAGGCCGGCGGTCTAGAGATCTTAATGGAGGCTCCAGAAGGATTTAGGAACTCAGATGAAGATCGTTTCTCTGAATCACAGGTAATCACGGAACCCGTTGAATTATTTTCAGAGCAGTTCATGTGAGTGTGTTTTTCACACTTGTAATTAAATGAAAGCTAAAAGAAAACAACTGTCCTTTTTTTAAAAAAAGGAGTCCAGCGTGGCGGACATGCAGGATTTGAGTCAGATAGAAATGCCGGAGGAGCAGGAGGAGCAGAGCGCGGAGAAGGGAGGCGAACAGCACGGTGAGAGGCAGCCTGCCGGTGAACAGAGGCCGCAGTTGTTCATGTGAACTCGACAGCAAGCGTGAGAAGTTGAATCTTTGTAATCTTTCAGGAGACGACACATCACATGGTCAGGAGGAGCGTCCCTCTACTCCCAGCCACTTGGCCACTACTGTCTTCTGATGACACAGTGGAACCATAACCAAACCATTTCTCCCAGTCTGATCACCATCTCCCTCTCACTCTGCGGGACTGGAGGCCCCGAGGTTGTTCCACTCACTGCTCAGACAAACGAGCTCTTCCGTCACGGCAGAGTTTGTGCACACATTTGCCTTGTTCTGACCAAGAACGATAAACCTCATGACAGAAAGTCCCCTTAAGAATAACTCCCACCCCCTCCACCCTTGAAGTCCTCATTATTTCAACACACACTCCATCACGTTGCCTGGGTTGAAGTGGGATACCACTTACGTTTACACGTTCATAAACTGTTCCTGTCATGTGAAAATTCAGTGTCCAAAATGTAAAACATTTCAGGAACAGCTAAAAGCGGCCTTGTTTCTGGCGTTATCACAGTGCATTTATGGACTCATCCGATCATTTTTTCCCCCCCCCAAGTTGGTGGATTTCTTCGATCAGAGAGGCGTTCAGATCACCCAGAGTTTCATTACAAGGTTTTATCAGTATTTGTGGATATGAAAATCTATCAAGGTTATGACTTTCAGTGTTAAATC
>CAEMYA010002058.1:2688271-2712426 GCA_903131615.1 Diplodus sargus
CAGTAAAGTTTAGAAGAAGACTCTTGACACAAATCTTTTCTTCAAAACTCAAAAACTTGACTCCCATTGTCGTTAGCATTGACATGTAAACCCAACAGTGCAACTCCTCTGAGAACACACAACAATGACAGAAATGATTAAAATGATCCTAAAGGAAACCCACCAATCCATAGCGTCATCTACACAGACTGAACTCTGCGACACTCTCAGTGCAATAAAACGTCACAGCTAAAACAGCATGATTAAAAAAAACAAACAGCTCATCATCTGGTTGTCTTCTTGTTGTTCCACTTCTCTGAAAATATAACAAAGACATATTTGAATATTATTATGACAGAAGTGTTTAACTTTTAAAATAACAGTTTGATGTTTAGGTTCCATATTTCTATTTGAGAAGGTGTCATTTCTGGGTATAAGAGAGACATGCTGAAGGTTTCAATAAGTGATCATTTGGTTAATTATGTGATTTCAAGTATTATTATTGTATCAACAATAGAGCAATTTACACAATGCTATTTGGAAAGCCTTCTGCCCAATTTCCTAATAACAAGGTTACATTGATTTATCATTTAACAACACGTTGAGCTTGAGTCCTTTTTAGCTACGTTACAGAAAAGGAAACATAAAACAAAAACACTTTCACAAGGTGGATTGTGGAGGATGAACTGACAATGATGTGTTATTATTACGTTTTATATTATTATATACACATAGCGGCTATCGTGTGTGTTAAACTGGGTGATGATGATTCTGATGTTTCTGATGTTTCAACTGTTTTCCAATCAGGACTGAATCAGGGATCATAATGAACAAATGTGTCACAGTGTTTCCAGCACTAAGCTGGACTATCACCTCAAACAATAATAACTATCATATGAGAATATTGAAGTTCATTTTACAATGTTGACTAAATATTTGTGTACCGAAAACAGTTTGGCAAACCTTTGGTACCCTTAAATGTATTTAACAGGAAAGTGGAGCTGCAGAGGACGCAGCTATAAATGTGAAATTTAGGGTCATAATATATCTTAATATACCAGGGTGTCATGATTCTCTGAATCAGCGATTCAATTTGACTTTTAATTTTAAGGTCACGATTCAATTTGTCTCAACAAAACACTGGTTGGTTGTCCTGACTGTCATAAACATTTTTACGTTCTTTAAAACGATGGATTTTTCAACAACAGCTTGACTCTGTTTTTCTGGTGGCTTTTTGGAGGTTAGGGTAAGGCAAGTTCAAATTATATTTTCCAAAAATTAAGACTCCAGAGTTCAACAAAAAACATAAAAACTACCCTTCATTAATCCAACAATAAACAACGAAAGACAGAAACTTAGTTTGCTACAAAGTTTGGGCTTTCAAACCTGTACTAAGTAAACCATCCCAAAAAAATCAATAAAGTGTCTCTGGAAATTAAATCAGTTCAGGTCAGTTCATCCCTGTGAATTCAAAATCACATAACAAACACCAAGAGCCACAAAGCTAATTAATGACATACTGTGTCACTGAAAATCTGATTAAGGGTGGATGAAATAAAAAAAGTAAATTAAATATATAAAATGTTTTTGGGCCCTGTGATGTGAAACTAGATTATGTTGTTGACCAGACACACACAGGAGCAAGTCTCCACATTCGTTTCTGTCCTCACCTAAAAACTGAGCGGCAGCTCCGGTGACCCCCCCAGCTGCAGCAAAGCCTGACTGAGTCCGTCCTTCAGCGCAGAGTAGTCCGGCTGCTCAGAGTACTCCAGAGTCATCACTGTGGTCAGGTACGTTTGAAATGCATCTACAACATCACACACACACACACACACACACACACACACACACACACACACACACACACACACACACACACACACACACAGAAGGAGAGAAATATATCGGCAAAGGACACATAATCAAACACTTCTTTTATTTTAATGGCAAATAAATGTATGTAAGAAGCATTTGAACCCACTGGATACTCTCTTCTTTCCAAAGCAGTGGCTCAACAGCGCAGGAACATCCTCCATGTACCTACAATCAGAACTCTTTTGAGTAATTTACATTATCCTGATCTTGAACAACTAATTTGTTGATAACACTCCCTCACCTCTGTTTGTGTGTGGCCACCTGGTCCGGCTGAGTGACAGCCGTCCACGGCAGTGTCCCTGTGTGCCAGCGCAGCATGCAGTAACCAAGAGACTGCAGGTCACTGCGCCGAGACGGAGCTGAAAGGAGAAAACACAAACACACTAACATCTGTTTTCCCTCCAAGATTTACCCTGATACGTGAACATCACCATGTTTTTTTGGTTTATATAGTCAAACTACTCAAATGCTGAAAGAACCCTCACTATCAGTTCCACAAGAAAAATCGAATGCGTCTTATTCTGTGAAGCCTGTGTGTGACGGCTGTGGGACGAGCGCAAGTGTATCTAGAAAATAGTAGTGTTTTATCCACAGTAGCTGGTGGAGTGAAATGATTTCCTGACTGTAACTGTGACAAGAACTCAGTGAAGCACAGGACCGACTCACCTGCTCCCTTGTGTGCGTCCAGGCTGATGAACTCGATGGTGCCCTCGTGTGGCGTCCTGCTGGCTTCACGGTACTCAACATGTTGTCCACCTGGACAGTACCTGAAAGCATGGCAGTATCCTACCAGATATACCTAAACACACACACACAGAAGCAAGAGTTGTCAGTGTAAAAAACACATTTAAATGGTCACTGACAGATTACAGTTTGTACTACAGGATGTTTCTCACCTGTGATTTCTGTCCTGGTTTGATGTAAATGTTTTCTGCATTAATATCAGCGTGAACGTACTCGTTTGAATGGATGTACTGCAGAACATCCAACTGCAAAAAGAAAGACAAGTTATTGTTTATTGAGTTACGGGGGATTTCAGTACTTCACAAGTTCTGGATCTTGTATTTTCTGGGTTAGGGATCAGGGTTAGGGATTTTGATAATCAACTTATGACAATAACTTTGACAAAAAAAACGAAAAACAAACTAACACAAAAAGGTCAAAATTCCAGCTTCTTGAATGTTGCTATTTTCTGGTCTCTTTTCTCTTCTATGACAGTGAGTAATAGTACTAATTGTAGACCTCTTTTACACTCACTATTCTACAGGCGAGCTGCAGGACGACTTTCTCAGACAGAAGCTCGTCTTCTTCCTCCATGACAGACTGCAGAGACTGACCCATGTCTGGGAAAATCAGAAACCTATATGAAAGAAAATGTTGTAAAAGGCAGAATGTCAAGAAAATGTTTTAAAAGGCAGAATGTCAAGTTAAAGTGAAATCTATTTTATTCATATGTGTGTAAGTTTTGACAGATGCACTTAATACACACCTGTAGGACTCTGCATGAGGACCAAAGCCAACACAGGAAGGAATCCCGAGAAAATCCATCTTGTTTTGCTTGATCCACTTGTCCACTAGAGAGAGACAGTGAGGAGGATTATCATGTGTGACACCGCTTGTGTTTGTTACACCAAAAGACCAATCAGAACTGCAGCTTGAAAGATGGCATGACTCCTCTTGCGCAGCTCTGCTCTTGTGATATTGTGTAACTACATCACATGACAAACTGCCAAAACCTTCCTAACTGTTTATTTCACACTGTTAATGTTCGTGGTTCTGTTTCTAATTTCTGTTGGTCACCTGTTCATCACAGTACTACAGCCAAAAATAAACACTGAACAACTTTCTGTTTAACTACTGTGCCCCTTCCCCAACAGACAGAACATCTCTTTAATCAGCAACATTATACTTGTTTTCTTGAACTAAAAGAGCTGATTTGAGGAAACATATTGAACCCTCACCAGTTGCAGGTTTAGCAGCTCTCTGCAGGAAGTTCTGCTCATTAAAGATTCTTCCATCTTTAGCTCCCTGAGAGGAAGAAAGATCAAATAAACGTTATTGATCCTACTCAGGGAAGAGCTGAGGGAGCACTGGTTACAGGAAACTGAGAACAATTGAAAACCATTGATTAGACGATGAATACAAAAGAGGCACCTCAGAGGAATGTTGTAATAACAATTCAGGAGTGTTTCAGCTTCTTAAATATTTACTTTGAGTCTTGAGGCAGCACTTACCAGTTTGAGGATGTGATTTGATTCTTTGGAATTGGATCGTGAAACCATTTGGACCACTGAAAATCAAAAAAATGATATCATAATAGGCTCTTCTCTACAATTAAAGTTTTGTTAGAGTCGCTTGTTGCATCCTGCTACAGAAAACGTCAGCTCAATCCCCTGAACTAGGCCTCTCTTTGAGTATTCTGGTAAGAAATGTGCTTTAATAACTATATTCAAGCTGATTTTATGGATTCAAGACACTATTTTAGTTTTGTTGTAAATGGCAGTGTAAATGTAACAAGGTCACTACTTATAAAACTTTACTATTAATATTAAAAATAATCATTTTCATTATGGTAATTTCTTCACTTTTACAGTTTCTGAATGTACATTTCTTTTTTTGTGGTTTATTGTAATGTGTCATGTTTTAATCTCAGGGCTTTTGGTATCTGTTTTAAGATATTTGACAGTTAATGTGATGGCTGAGGGATCATCATCACCAATATACAATCTAATTGTACATTAGTTTACTAGTAAATATACATCCTGTACGCAGCTTCACCTTCGTAGAGGAGCTCCGTCGTACTCTGACTGAGCAGTTTCAGCAGCTTCCAGTTCTTGCTCGCTGTGTCCGTCACCTCCTCGCCTTCCTGAAGCGGCTCCACAACCGGCAAATGCTTTGCCTTCTTGGCTTTGCTTTTCGCTGTAGCTGAAAATGCAGACATAACATGACCAACCAATTGTGTTGTGTGTTGTGGGACAACAGAAAAAGGAATGTTACACACAAACAAGAAAAAAAATATACACAACTATATCATTTGTCACTTCTAATGACACCCTGATGTGTTTGAACAGGCTGACTAAAAACGATCATATAACAATAAAACAATGTGTACTTGTCCTTTTACAGTAATATGTTACACCAGGTTAAAGATTTTTTTTTTTTTTGCATAAAATCCCTCAAATACCACCATTTAAATTTAGGGGTCACATTTACATATAGTCATTTTATGCTACTAGTACGCACACAGTGTACCATGACAAGATTAACCACATGTCTCCAGTTGGCATGACTTCTGTTTTGTAAATTGCCCGGCACCTGAGAACTGAAACCTCCTGGTTGTCATTCCTCTCCACTTCAAAGTCTGTAACTGCAGAGGGTGTCTTGTGATTTTTCTATGTTTAGAGGAAGCTGCTTCCCCTTATTTCTGTCAGCCTGTAGTGGGACTGACTTTATTCATTCATTCAACCTTGATAAAATACCAGTACCAGTTCATGTTGTGTGGTAGCAGCGAAAGTTTTCACTCACCTTTAAATGGTGACCTGGAGATTGGAGAGGAAACAGGCGAAGTCACGGCCACAGGACATCCGTCTACTGCCGATTCGTCTGCTTTCTTACTAGTTTTATCAGTCAGCTTCTTTCCGTCTTCTGCCTGCTTCTTAGCAGGGCTGGAGAGTTTTGCCTTTCCCCTGACTGCATATGAATCCAGGCACAGTCAAGATTAATGAGAATAATGATTATGACAAAAAAACACTAAATTTTTCATGTGGAATATCTTCTGTTTGAGCTCACCAGGTCGAGGGGATTTTGCAACAGGAGAAGAGGAAGACTCTATAGTTGGCTCAACTGCTGCATCAGGTTTAAACGTGACTGTGTGCTGCTTTGTAGGAGCTCTAGCCAATCCAACACCACGGTCTGTTGAAACAAATCAGACACTTTTTTGTTCCAAAGGAAGCCATCAGCTGTCACATTATTTTATTTACACCTCTGTACTCATATTCTCACAACATATCTTAAAATAGCTGCTTCCCCACCATTTAAGTTACCTTCAGTCTTGTCGTCTCTGACAGGTTTAGTGGAGAGCACCACTGGTGCAGTGGCGAGGTTGATTTTAACATCCTTGTCCAGTCGGAGTGAGTTACGGGTCTTTCGCAGTGCAGGACGAGGTGTGAGTGGAATTGATGTAGCACAAGCATTGGCTGTGAAAAGAGAGAATTTCTTAGGTCTACGATCTATGGAACACCAAGTTAGTCATGAAAAAATATTGGCCAAGATATTTACCTTTGCTCTCAGTGGGCTCAACACTTGTGTTTGAAGCAACAAGGCTTGTGTTAACTACTGATATTGCAGCTTCACCACTCTTGAGTGGAGTGCGACATAAAGGAGCCGTCGAGCTCACGGTTATAGGTTCATCAGGACCAGGACCGGGAAGCTTCTCTCCACACGATGGACAGAATCTGAATCCAGGCTGCAACTTTGTCCCACACTGAGGACAGAACTGGAAAGGCATTCTGCAAGAATAAACACAAAGACAACACAAAATTAAACAACAAACTTCACTTCAGCAGGTGACGTTTCTTTTGGGTGTAATCCTGTCTATGGATCTAAAATAAACAGTTATTGTGTGAATGCGCTTGTAACAACGACGAAAATCACCACTTTTGATAAACTGAGATACACTTGTTATTCTGTTCGTCCATGTATTGACAGCCATGATGTCTATTGCCATGGAGATAAATTATGAATTGCCATGGCAACTCAATTACAGCAAAAACTCGTCTTCCTGTTAACACATCCAACCAAACAACATTAGACGTGATGAGATGATTGAATAGAGTTAAAAGAAAATACATCTTAACTATATAAAGAGGCAATCTGCTCTCATGTCAGCTTACTTTAACTTGTTAAGCTAGCCAGCTATCATTAGCACTGAACTGGAAATATGACAAATAAAACAGTATCGCAACAATTTGAGCTAAGAGTCTTGTGTGTTTCCTACACGAAGTTCCTTCATCATGCGTCAGTTCTGTGTATTAAAAAAAGCAATCAATTGAACGAACAGCCCGACGTAAGCTAGCTAGACAGCTAACATACTAAAGCAAACTTTGAATTAATAAAAATGTAACTGGTGAGTTTTAGGCAGAAACATCGTCAGGGTTCTGATTTTAAGCCCCGACCTTTCAGTAAAACTGGTGTCCAGGTAAAACAAATCTTTGCATTTAATGAAAAAGTTTAAAAAGCCAAAACAAACGACAGATACCTTCCTGAGCACTTCTCCTTCCTCTTCTTCGCTGGATAATCGACGCTGCACTCGGAGCTGTGATGAGGAGGTGCTGCCCCCCTGTGGGGATTTAAAGCAGCTGCAGCCAAGATGTTTTCTAATGCACAGGTCAAGCTGTAATAAATCAGCTCTTGGAAAAGATGGATTTCTTTTCCACCACTTAAATCAAGACAGATTCAAAAAGTAAACAACATTAAAAGAGATTCTTTTAGAGACTGTATTTGCATGACATTAACAGTCTTTTAGTTCAATCATATCAATTAATTGAATTGGTAGCACACAGTCTCCCGGTAAATTGTTGACAAATCCAGGACGATCTGCTGTAAATCATAAAATAATTTGGAAAAATGTTTAAATAAAAAAATCTTGCCTTTGCTGGGTTTGGTGCATAAATCAGAGAAAG
The DNA here is from genome assembly GCA_903131615.1 of Diplodus sargus. Lineage (NCBI taxonomy): Eukaryota > Metazoa > Chordata > Actinopteri > Spariformes > Sparidae > Diplodus > Diplodus sargus. Next base: position 2,695,807 of record CAEMYA010002058.1, read on the forward strand.
AATAATGGCTTGTGGACTGTGGTATTACAAAAATATTGATGGGGTCAAATTATGAGATGACTAACACTTTGTGTTATATATTCCCTTTTGTTCTCTATCAAGCATTTTATATGTACAATCAATGGCACTTACATGAAATGAGATCCTGCTTCAAGTAATACATAAATAAAAATGTTTATTTTTGGACATAATTTACATATTTTGTATATGAAACTGTATGGCACAATTATAAAACATAACATATTTCAATTTAGTCTTACTAATAAAATCAAATTCAATTTCAGTAATAGATTTTCAAAACTGTGGATTGAAACTGTGAGTGAAAAAATATATTCAGTGTCTTAACTAAAACATATTCACCCCTTAATAGAAAAACAGTGTGATACAAATAATGTGGATTTGTGTGTAACACTTAACAGTTGGGACAAACCATTACAGCATTTACAGGATGCACATACTATTTTTGTAATATATATATATAGAGAGAGAAGATGACATCCCAAAGAGTAGCCACATCCAGTAAAATAATAACATATTGCCGTGTGAAATAGCACCGTTGCTCTTTTTCCCTGAAGTCCAATGTTTTATTAAGTATATTAATTTTTGATAATTGCCACAGAGATTGTCGGCCCACCACCATAACAATAAAACACTGTGGGAACTTATTTTGATTCATGATAATCTTGGGGCCACAAGGTGCAAGTATTTAGGCTCTGACCTAATGAAATATAATTCCATACAATACATTACAAGTGAATGATGATGATGATAATAATAGTAATAATAATATTAATAATAATAATAATAATAATAATAATAATAATAATAATAATAATAATAATGATAATAATGATATTACGGGTGGTTATTTAATATTCATAAGGTCTGACTATTGGAGCTGCAGAGGACAGTCATGAAACTTCATCTTCATGGTGGAGGCAGGAACGATTTACCTTGTTGTTTTAAACATCTATAAGTAGTTGCTACGAGTCATTTTAAAACGAAGCACTGAATTAAACATTACTAGATGTCCGTAAAACAAGCTTTTTAGTTTAAAAGGTAAATCTAAATGTAGCAACACATTTTGTCCAAACAGTCAAAATATGATATTTCTATTTCTTTATTTATTTTGGGGGTTTCTATACAGCAGGATTCTACCTGGGTTCCTGAGTTATTGCTCAGTTTTCAATTACGCTTTTTTCAAAAACGCATTTTTTCCTCTTATTAAAAACAACTGAGCATCAATGATTGTAACTATCTGCAAAACGTGTTGCCATACATTCGAAAGTATAGATGACTCAGTCAAACTGCAGTCCATAATTCTTGCTTGGAGGCACAAGAACAACTATTGATCTAGACAATAAAATAAATGAGTGTTAATAGTCCATCTAACGTCAGATTGGCAACATTTTTCAAGGCTGTGGCTTCGGTGAGATTGCAGCCTGACGGCAGAGCATCGGTAGTACGTAACTGGTTTCCTAAAGCTCTCTATAAATACAATCATCAGAAACTTCTATCAACAAACCTTGACTGCAGTCAATATTTATCTGACAGCAGAAAGAGAAATAAAAGTGGCATTTTTTAGTTAATTGCAGTGTGAATCTACGCTAACATTACAGCAAGTATTAACAGTGTAATTATGGCACATCTGACAGAGCAGCTCAGACTGCTTCGACTTGGTGCACAAAGCTCATACCTGATAACATGATCATCATATCCGGCTGATGACTGAAGTTGAACATTTCAGCCATACGTGATAACAAATAAATATCCCACATTCCAATATGAATTAATTGTTCAAAAAACGAATGATATTAATTGAAATGAAATGCCCGTATCTGAGAGGCACTTAACTCTGACAATTAATAGAACATCTCAATGAAAGTATCAGTAATGCTCTGGTTTGTGGGGTAACAGACAACTAATGTCAAGGTTTACCCAACACAGAACACAATATATGTGTAAATATTTATATACGTTCTCCCAACTTGGATGTCTTCCTATTTTTTCAACACTATGATGGACTCAGATGTTTGACCACAATGGCTCCTCGTCATTCTAACATGCACATTTGCTCTTGTCAGGACTCTCTGAGAGGTCTGGGTTGGCGGCTCCATTAACTCGGACGGTTCCATCAGGGATCCAGGACTTGTCAACACATCGTTCCATCCTCTTCATGATGAGATCCAGCAGGACGTCCACTGCCTGGCTGACGTTCTCTCCATTTGCAGCACTTGTCTCAAAGTACGGGATTCTGCATGGGGGGAAGACATTGGTTATAAACACAGAACCAACGACTGCTGCTACCAGTCACAACCCAACAGAAGCTGAATTTGGTTTAGAGGGAAAAAAAGACATTTAAGGTTTTGAAGTTCCCTCAAAAAGACCATGAAAATTTGATTTCCACTACAATATCTGTTTTTTTTATTAAAGGCGTGTCCCAGCAGGATATTTTACACGTATGCACAAATATTTACCTTTCCGGGAGGACCAATTTGGTGTGACATTCTCCTGCATAGACTTGCGCAAACAATACAGCCACTGCCTTCTTGACAAACACTTGAGGGAGAGGTTCATGTACAGATGGATCAAATCTGAGACATACCCATACTTCTCTGCCAGCTCACGGGCCTCATCTTCAGACACTGCTCTCTGATCTGTCAGGTCACATTTGTTGCCACACAGGATGACATCTGGACTTTCACAGTATGCGTGAACCTGTAACTGACCTGGGAGATGCATTCAGCGATTTAGTATGTTTTCAGTCCTGTTGTAATCTGTAATATCCTTAGATTTCCAATCATCATTAATGTGTTATATACACCTAAAAAAAGAAAGTAGCAGTAGCTCAGGCCAGAATGAATGTAGAAAGACTTCTTCATAACTGGAAAATTACATGTTTAATCACATAATATGTTGGGTTTAACAGCAGCTTACATGAGCCAGACGTGAAGAGTGTTTCAGTTATCACTCACTGAAAGTATTTCAGCAGTCAAAAAGGGATTCAACTCTGTAAAATGTCCCATGCACTTTAATATTGTCATAGTTATACCAACTCAGGTGTCATTTTTTTAAAGAACCATCGATTTAATAACTAAATATGTACATTTAGTGAGACACATTAGAGGACATACTCATCCAGTTTCTGACGTTGAGGAAGCTTTGTTCATTTGTAAGGTCAAACAGGAGGAGGAAACCCATGGCGTCTCTGAAGAATGCAGTCGTTAAACTCCGAAACCTGATACCATTCAGGAAGTAAAGCACATGACAAATACAATTAGTATAGGAAGAGACATACTTAAAAATAACTGAAGAAAAGACTAGGTTGAGACAGTCTAAAGTACTTCATGTACCTCTCCTGTCCTGCAGTGTCCCACAGCTGCATGTGGATCTTCTGGGTTCGACCTGAAGTTCCATCTGGACCCGCTGATTTGTACACCTGAGTGAAACAGAGACAAGTGAGGTTCATCTAAATGGATGTTCTCTTCACTAAATACAACAGATTTTAAACATGATATCGACAACTATAAAACCAAAAAGATAAAACAAGAAAATCCAATCCCAATGTGATGGAACACAGCTTTTTGTTACTGCTGGATCAAAGGAGGAAACTCCGAGTGTGGTTTAGTGCAGCTGCACATTCTCCTTTACTTTAAAGACAGAAATCAAGAATGTAAAGGCATCCAAGGCAACATCCATCAGCTACACCTGTTAAGTGATTAAGTATGAATTACTTCTTTCTTTTAAATCAATTAATCATAATAATGATTGTTGTTGAGCTGTCTGTGATGACAGCAATTGAAGGCAAGGCCACAAACTCAAAACCAATGTGCATATTGTATTCTGCCTCTTTTTTTGTAATATATTTTATTGTATTCTGACTCTTTTATTCCACCAAGTACATCAAAGACAAACTCTTGCATCACAGTCCTTGAAAATATTTAACAAGCTGTTTAACAGTTTTTAAATTAAACATTTTAATCCATACATTTTCACTAATTTGAATTTACTGTAAAAGATTAGCAGCAATAATCTGCTGTTTTATTGTACACTGGGTGACGGCTGCTTGCAGAAACTAAGTGTTATTGAGATTTCTCCCAACAGTCTAGAAAAAAACGTATACGTGCCAAGAAGAAAATCTTGTTTCAAGGCACATTTCATACATTCAGATGTTATCTAGATCTTATCTTATCTTATGTTATCTTAATCTTTCCAACACTGCATTAATTTTCATTAGCCAGTTAAGGTGGATGCTTAAGCCTATTAAGCTTTAAAGTAGAATTAAGTCTTTACTCTTGGATTTTTTTGTCTATGTGAGATTGTATATCCGTAGTCAGTGTATAACATGCAGTAGATGTCAGCTGACCCCGTCTACAGCAGCACACCGCTAGCTTCCCTCACCAGCCAGTACTCCTGTCTGCTTCTCCAAACTGGTTATGTTTGTGCATGAAACACACTGATAATGGATAATTACCAAACTATCCCTTAAGAGTATGACAGTGCTACTTTTGCTCACAGCTGTATGTCCACTGAACAGGTATTACAAATGTATTTATCCCATTATACATTTGATATAACTTCAGTCATTTAATTTAGCAGGGTTACCCATCCGACAGACAGTCTGTTGTTGAATTTTAACATTTAACAGATTTGAACAATCAAAGACAGGCAGTAAAGCTCTGAGTTGTTTGAGGACACACTGCAATTTCTTATAGTCCTTTAATCATGTTGTTTAATTGTCATATTTAAATGTTCAGATCAAGGCTGTCAAAACATTTATCTTTTTATTTTTCCTGAATATGTATTCACTTGGTGTATCTTCATCTGTTTCCATCAGAAGTGATGTAAAAGCTTCTGATAAAAGAATAAGCACGGCAAAATAAGTTTTAGTGTCCACTATAGTTATGATAAAACTGTTTTATTCTCGGAGCTGGAGGTCAGCAGCATATAGCGTGAATATTAAGTAAATATGAATACTGCTCAGCTGTTTGCCAATGGTATGAAGTGTTTATTCTTAAGGAGGGTGCTGCCTGCCATTCACCAACATTAGTCATAACTTCTGTTGCAACAATCATCAGTCGGCTTTTGTTACAACCCTGTTACTTAATGGTCAAGGAATGCATTTAAGCCCCTAATTAGGTAGCCGTAAATGCTTGTAGCACACACCAACACAAGGAAATCTTACATCCGAAGTGAAGAATGTAAAATCCATGCGCGCTTTAGCGGAATGGAGGAAATCCCCAACAGTTCTAAAGCCAACTTGAGTTACGCTTTACTCAAAACTGGTCAAACTTACCACTCTTCTTTCTCTGAAGTCTATTCCAACTGTAGTGATGAACTTGGAGTTGAACTTGCCATCTGTGTATTGGTAGAGGAAGCTGGTTTTTCCCACACCAGAATCGCCAAGGGCTAGGAATTTGATGAGGTAATCATATTCCCCATCAGACATAGTGAGTGCTTAAGTTCTGAAACAGACAAACAAAACAAGTCACTTAACCTACAATCATACTGTTTGGCAAAGAAATTCATCTCAAAATGAACTGGTATCTGTTTGTTCTATCGCTCAAATGTAAAACAATGACAGGATCATGTCTGTGGTGACACTCAAATCACACACTGACAGCTATCTACATCTCATACAAACATCAGAGAACACTTTACTTGCACGAAGCTCTGGATATTTAAAGGGATATCCCTGACCATCAAAATGTAAATGCAATAACTTTTTATTTCTAAAAAAAAAACAAGTGTTCCCAGCATAGCCAAAGCCCGATATAACTTTTCGTCTGTACCATTATGTCCAAAAACTATTTGAAAAATCCATCAATGAGCCACACAGCTACACAGGGCCAGCAGGCAGCAAGACAGCACCCATGCACTGCTGCTGCTGTACATACTGGCAAACCAAATGTGTATTCATCTGCCACCACTGAAAATAGTCCCACACAAATCCACTATTTAATCCTGTTTGTGTAACATTTGATAGAGTTTTTTTCTTAAGAAAAATGTCAGAGCCTTTTTTAAAAGTGGAAAGTGCACATTTGTTGCCAGTTTTTAAAGGTTTCAGACAGTTGGAGACTTCGGTGTGTTCTTGAAATTTTAAGTCGTAATGTGGAAACAACATGGACACTACAGAGAAGATGTGTTGTCTGTTAATGCTCAGAGCGTTTAAACATGTCAAAAGCCCTTTGAAGTTTGGAGCTTTATATTGCAATGGGATTGTCCCAGACTTTTTAAACTAATCTAGGTCACTCTATGTGGACAACAACTAACTGTTACAATTTAAAGCTATATTACAAATTACCAAACATATATGCAATATGAGAATTAACAAAATGTTTCTAATCGTCATTGAAACCGTTTCTGCCTGAATGACATCACATTTGGCTTGTCATGTGCTTAAATCTTGTTTAATGTTTTCCAAATTGAGTTCACAGAAATGATTCCTGCTTGGAATTAATTGTTCTGATTATTATCATATGAATTCTATATGAAGGGAGAGAGATGTCAACCAAGTCCAGTTTATACAGTATCTACCCACACAGACAGAAGGCTAAATCAGGCAACACAGATGAAAACACTGTTTGGGACTGTATGGGTGTGTCTCTCAAGTTCCTAAAGATCATTTAAGCAAAAGATCTTACACAACAGTGATATACACAATAGCAGTTTGGTACAGAGTTCCTCTAAAGACTGAGTGTAGACTCCTCGTCTTTCCAGTGCAACATCTTCACGTGATTCTATCCTCATTCTGGTGCAAGTCAACTGAGAACAACCATACAAACAAAAGCTAAAACACATCTGTCTTTGCCAGTAGATATTCAGAAGAACATCATATCCTACCACAAATGCCAACCTTCATTATCTCTTGAAGATCTCAATACAATGGTAGATAAAGCGGTCCATTACATTGGTACCCAAGTACAGCACAGGGAGCGCTCACAATTAGTGTGTAATCAGTTATTTTTCTGAAGGACCAGTGAAAGTGCGCCAATGACAGCACGGAGGTTGAACTTGCCAGCTATCAATTATGCATGCAGTTGGCACAACATCATTCACTTTCCACATTTTATCACATATTCAATAACTAACGAAAGAAACAGGCTCTGGTCCACCTCCATATTGTGTATGTAGCAATACATTTAAACTTCACTTTTCCAATATTATGCAAGACGGCCTGCAGACGCACATTTGTACAGTACATGGCACTGTGGGTGAATGTGTGTAACAAAAGAGCGGTTTCATCATGCTGACACAGTGACAGGAAGCATTATGAATTCCTGTCTTTCTACAGCCACAGAAAAACACCAAAACAGACCACACTCAAGTTTCTATATACTCACCGTCACTTTGAAAAGTAGTAGTTGTAGTTTTTCTCAATACATTAGAGGTTGTTGAATATTAGAGAATAAGCAAGTGTGAAGGCATGTATTTTATGACACTTACACAACGAAAATGAGAAGCACACAACATTTTCACTCAACATGGTCGACCAATTCCAGTCAAAACACTTAAAATTAAGCGCAGATGTATCATATGACCCGTGTGTAGAAAAGTATTCAGACAAGTCTTACATTCCTCTTCTGTAAACCCCAGTGAGCCTTTCATCTGCAGCCATAAGCAGCTTAAGGTCTTGTGCAAAATCAAGATCCATGATAAATGCACAGTGATGGAAATGGTCTGTTTCAGGCACTGATGTGGCCATAAACGGTGAGCAAAAGCATCCGCGCCCTCAAACTATGACAACCACATTCTTGCTCAGGGGCCTGTTTTGACGCAGGTGGGTTGGAAGTTCTAAATAAGGTATTATATAGAAGTTTTAAAAGCCAAAGGCCTTTCCATCAGGGAAATGATTATGTTTTCTATTTCCTTCAGTTATATTACTTTTTACTGCTGGTTCTTGAACACATGATTTAGACCTCTATTGATCTCTTTCTGTTTTCAAAAAAGCTATCTCACTGTTATTAATAAAATAAATAAGATGATGCCATTAGTGAGCTGCATAAAGACTTTTTACGCACCAAAGTCATCACAGAAACTGTAAAAAAACAGAATGACTGCTAGCTCGCTCATCAGCTTGCTTTATGTTGGTCAGTGAAGATTGTGTTATGAGATCTAAATATCAACAACTTTATATTCAAATATGACTTATCAGCTTAAATCTAATACCTTCCTGCTAAATTTATTAGTCAAATCCAGCTAAAACATATGAAGTCTATTACAACATGCAAGCAGCTAAAGTTCAGTTGTTGAAACTGTTGCTGAAAGAGTTCTTGTGTCAACTTTCTGTTGATTTTGGAGGATGTAGTACGTGGTCCATCTGACTTGTATTGCATTATTCTGAGCCACATTTCTAAGCTTTTGCTCACCACATTCAGACCTCAGAAATGCCTATAAACATGAATCAACACCTCCTGTTTTGTAGATTGTATTAGTTTTGGTAAGGTGTACCAGAGAATGTGGCAACTGCGCGTCCCTGGTCGACCTTATTCACAGCAGGCATTTTGACATGTCATAGCAGGAAAACCTCAGACGAAATTAATACGATTTATTGTGGCTGCAGCACATTTAGACGACGGTCCTGTTATTGTGCATGTTGGCTCACATTAATGGTAACTACGATGATTACTGGAACTGAACTGAGACACTGTTAATGTTATAGCTGTAAGTAAACTTTTCCTGTGACAAAAACAAAACAAGGTACACTAAAGCAGTGATATACAGTTGCAGTCAAAAGTTTGCATACACTTGGAAAGAAAATGTCCATCGCAGCAGTCTTCACTTCCAATTATTTATTTTTTATAGCTCTCATTATTCTGTGATGGAATGATCAGAATACATACTACTTTGTCACAAAATATCATGAAGTTTGGTTCAAATCAGAATTTATCATTTGTCTTCTGAAATGTGACCAAATCTGCTGGCTCAGAAATACACATACAGTACTTCTAATATCTGGTTAAATGTCCCATGGCCATGTCTCCCTCAATTAGGTAATTTTGATAGCCATCCACATGTTTCTGGCAGGCCTCTGGCTGAATTTTTAACCACTCCTCTTGAGAGAATTGGTGAAGTTCAACTATATTTGTTGGCTTCCTGGCACAAACTTGTTTCTACAGCTCAGTCCTCATGTTCCTGATGGGGTTCAAATCAGGACTTATGAAGAACATTCCAAAACCTTAATTCTAGCCTGATTTAGCCACTTTCGATATGAAAAGAAGATTATTATAAATTCAGATTTGAAGCCAACTTCATGAATGTTTTCAAAGTAGTTCCACTCGTTCCATCACAGAAAAATGAGAGCTGTAGAAATCATTGAAAGTGAAGACTACCATGATATTTTGACCACGATGGCTGGCAGCCCTCCTCTAACTTTGTCTCAACAGATTAAACTATTTTCTACCAGAGTTACTGACATTATTATTGAACACTATGAACGGAAATTTTGAGTCATTTTATAGTATCAATTTTGACTGAAAACAGGTCACAGAAGTGACACAGTAAAACAAAACCACACTGCTGGAGATAAAGATTGCGTCAGCAAGTTTCTGCAGACTATTATCAGGCTAATCTATTCAGACAACTTCTTATTGTGCCCCAACTGAAATAGCACAATCCCAAACATAACACACATAATAGCAAACATTCATGCATAAGATATTTGCAAATTATATAAATCTAAAGGCGATTGCCAGGTCACATTTAGCAAACCTATCTCAGCTGTAAAAAGGAAGTGAGCTCTGGTGGCAGGGTATGCTCGTCTATTGTGTTAGATATAAAAACACAGAGTGCGGTAAATAAAAGAATAAATAACACGCCTTATCCTTAAGACTGCCTTAAATCAACCTGTCTGAATCAACAAACTCTCCCCCTGGCCTCCTGTACTGGATGTAGAGCTCTCCAAATGAAACATAATGACGCAGGTTTCACATGAAAGGAGGTGGAAAAGAGCTGGCATTAAGAAAGCATTAAAAGTTGGCAAGAAGACCTCCTTTAGAGACTTCTTCACCGTGAATCACTGTCCAGGCTTGAGTGGTCTCCCAAATATATCAACTTTCTTTGAATACCTTTATGCCTTAGAAACTGTGCAAGTTAAACTAATTTGGTTTTGAATGAAACAACATTTTAATAGACAACAAACACGGCCCTGCTGTACTACAAGACTGAGGTGTTACAGTCCTTCCTTCCTTCAGTGGAACGGGCCACACAAGCAGCAGTTAAAACGCAATCTGAAATTAAGTGTGACGCCTATTTTAACACAATTTATTGGTGTCATTAACATCAGCAAAAACTATTTAGTTTGGTAACAGCAAATGTGTGTGTGTGTGTGTGTGTGTGTGTGTTTATATATATATATATATATATATATATATATATATTGTAAGTGGTGATTATCCTGGCACATTTTGATAAGATAGCGTAGAGGAGGTGTGTTTATTACTATTAACTAGACAGAGACGCAATGCGTACTAAGTACATGACATTCCAAAACACAAATTAGAAACAGAAATATAATAATGACTTTTTTTTTTCCTTCCTTCCTTTTAACCTCCAGGGTCAAAAATATGTCTCTGGTAATTTTATTAATTTCTTTGGTACTATTGTATACAACACGTATATTTTACTGAAACAAATGTGCTTAATTAGCCTAAAATTACCACAAACTAATAACCAATACCCTGTGCAGAAAATGGGAATCAGTAAGTCTCAACAGTGTGTTGAAAACATGAGCGTGCAAGCCTTTTTTACAGTGTCACATGATCACACCACAATTTTGACAGCTCTTCAGAGGGTTTAAGGTGTTTTTCTTTGGTTGATAAGATCTTTTAGATTATTTGTATAAGAAATTCTGTTCATGATTTTGTGAGATATTTTAGTCATCTATATCGTGTTGCCCGTCTGTAATTTATTGTCATTCCTGCATATTTTGCTGGCACCCTCTTAAAAAGACATGTCTAATCCCTACAAGTCTTTCCTATTTAGATAAGGTTTAAATAAAGCAGAAGTTGACTAACTCTGCTCGTGTTTGCCAGGCAAGTGCTACCACCCATACAGACCAGCAAACAAAAAGTGGCTTTAATCATTTGTCAGGGAGAGGTGGAAGACCCACCCTGGGCAGCTGTCCAACACAGAGGCCGGCAGCTCCTTGGGAAAATCCGGATATGCACATACCATAAACCTGAAAGGGTGCAGCAGGAGAAATGGCACACACTACATGATGGTGCAACTCAGAATAAAATCCCAATGCATATTTTAAACTCCTGGCTACCAATGCTGGTGACCATCTAGTCATTAAAAATACCCTGTGAGGCTTTATCTACAGCAGCAGCACTCCATGTGAGGACACAAAACTCAATCCTCATTCTGCTGAGACACAAACAAACACTCCAAATCTTCTAACTGTAACAAACAGAAGATCTCAATGACCGTCAGCTGGTCCTCATATGGCTGTCACTGTCACTGATGGTCAGGAGGCCTCTTAGGCAAGAAACAATCACTATTCACTTGCTATGTATTCTGGCACGAAGGACGACGTGGATGCCAACTACCCAGCTTCCTTTGTCAGACATATTGCAGCCTGATTATGGGTCCAAACATGCATAAACTTTGTTGTAAGTGTGAATAACTTGAAGTCCTGTTTGGAGAGGGTTTTTTGTCCTTGCATTGACAGCGATGTTAGTTTCTACGAGTTTTTGAACAAGGGTGGAAAAAGCTAACAGCTCTGAGAAGAGGCAGGTGTACAAATGTAACGACAACGAGAGTGAATTTGACCAGCAGATTGTTGGGCAATGAATCACTTGCTAACGCAGAAAACTGAGTGAATTTGAGGTAAAGGGAAACTTTTAAAACTCTCGCTCACTCCTGACAGATGCTACGGACGGGTTTGTTCGCCAGACATTTCCTGGAAGCACATTTTAAGTAACGTTACTCACCAGCCCCGGGGCGTTGCTGCTGCGTGCTGACTGTGTCGTGGTGTTAAAAAGTAGTTAGTGAAAAGTGACTGCTGAAGACTCTTCCGAAAGGTGAATAAACGAAGACTTTACTTTCTCCGTCGCCTCTGAGCCATCAGCTGCTGACATGAAAGCCGCTTCATTAACACTGAACAGCAGCTCTACTCTCCGTGGTGACGAGCCGCGCTGTCGAGAAACAGCTCCTCCTCACGGAGCTAACGGCCGTTACATCCTCTCAGCTAGCTTAACGGAGGGGAAGCACCGGCCGTTACAGCACCATGACGACCAGGGGCTGCTCAAGTTAGTGTACTTCAGTATTTCTACTTCAGCCTACGTTACACATATACTCAAGTTCACTTAATAAGGGCATACTTATTGTATTCTTTATCTAACCTCACTTATAGAACAACTTGTTAACTAAGTTATTAAGTGATGGAAAGTAACCAAATACATTTACTCAAGTACTGTAGCCCACTTAAATAGACTTCTGAGGTGATTGTACTTAAGTTGAGTGTTTTTTAGAGTGAGATATTTTTGGTTGAAAGCAATCAAAACTCATAATTAACAGAAAACAGAATATGTTGGAATAGAGTTGTGTAGTAATGAGTCCTAAAATCGAAAAGCTCCTGTGCAAACAGTGTAAACACCACCAGTTCCCTGGTGCCTTGAGCTCACAATCCGGATTGCTAACTACACGGCTAACTAAGCAAACTAGTGACTAGCTCAAGTTAGCAGCAGTTAGTGGTTGCTCTGGTGATATGCTGCCCCCTATTTGTTTTGAGAACAAACTCAACAGGTGGCCAATTCCTACATATCGCACCACTGATTGTGCCCATTTAATATCTTTTGGTCACAGTTAGATGCAGTTCAGATTAATAGGCTACAATCGCATCAACAAATACATTATGATGTATTATTTATTAATGATCAGACTTTATTGATCCCTGAGGGTACCGAGCAGAATATAAAATATAAAGTAGCCTTTATCCTTAGTACAAGTATCATGGTGGTTCAGTACCATTCAATATGGATATCAGTAGGCTATACAATGTCAGTATTGAACAATACCCTACCGTTGAAATAACCTTATTTATTAACATTATATTGCAACAAACACAAGACAGAATCCTGTCTCAAGCTTGACAGATTAAACCACCCAGCAACTAACATGAAGATGGAAATGAAGCCTAATTAAAGTGCAGCCTTTAAATTGTCATATAATTCACACCATCATGTAATGTCTTCTACAATTTCATCTAAATCACATAACAAATAGAGACCAGTAAATCGTTTCTATAACTATACATGAGAAGGTGAGATCATTGACTTTTAGATACATTTTCAAAATACTTGTATGTACTTTATTTAGGTAGGATTTTGAATCAAGGACTTTTATTGTTAATGGAGTATTCTTATATTAATGTATTGGTACTATGTGGCCTATTTATAGACTTATGTAGACCACAGAACTAACTTTTAGTACACATGTTAATCCCTGTGGGGAAAAGCATGGGGACCCTGGCAAAGGATCCTGTTGCTGAAATGTTTCTAGGTTTTGGCACTCATACAAAGATGGCAGTGTATAATGAATATCACAGTCCCTTGAGGCCATGATAAGAGCTTTACAGCACTGTAAGTTGTGTTTGATGACATATTAAGCCTTAGAGCTAAAGCAATTATGCTTTTTGATTCACAAAGAGAGTATATGACATTTAACATAAAGCATCAAGAGAAGATCTAAGGCAAAATGGCTTCCCTCCTTAAGCTTCTGAAATAAATCAGAAATATATAATGGCATGTTATGGCAAAGACACATCTTTTTGAAAACAGTTGATAATTCAGGAGGTCACATTATTAAATATTTTATTTTTGCACATCAACAATCCCTCAAAGAGCATCACTTTATCCATGCTGGTCGTGTCTTTAGTTCAGCCTCCATCATCTGACAGTCCAGCAGCCTTTGATGTTGTTCTTCTGGCTTCTGTCTGTGAAGTATTTCCTGAGTGATGAATTATTGTGATGAACCGTCTGTTTCACTCTGTTTCTTTGGCACATCCTGGTTTTGCTGTCCTGAACTCTTCAGCACCGGGTCAAAGTAAGGTCTGTAGATATAAATACCACCACCGAATCCTAGCAGTGTGACAAAGACCATCTGCGTGAAGGGTATGCTTCTTCTAAACATGACTTCCTTAAAAATAAAAATCCCAATGTTGAGACACGAGATGATCCTGAAAGAAGAGTAAATTGGTGTTATGTAGACACTGAATTATAATCAAATAATCTTTTTAAAGTCATTTTGAATCTGCTGTGCTCTGTTGAATGTTACATGTCCTTGCAAAATTGTAGGCATAACTTGCAGCATGGATGTTTTCAAGCTAACTGCTGAGTTTCTGGCTGTGCTTGACCAAATGCTACTGTTTAAGCAGCATATCTAGAGCCACCACATAGTATTTCTACATTAACTTCAACATTTCCAAAATAAAAAATCTAAATCCCTGACCAGCCACCGGATGTAAAGTAGATTCTCATGTGTTGCACACTCTGACAAACTGGGGCGCCTTTTTTAAATTGGAAAAATAAATAAAAGTTTCCCAATTAACAGATTCTAAGACTCATGTCACTAAAAATCCAAGGATAACTGGATCTGAACAATAGTCTTTTACCTCATGCATTCTGATATGTATTAACAGGAGTAAAGTCGTGTGTATATATCTCTATAAGAGTGTATTTATATGATACATATGGAACAAGGCCAATTCGAATGGATTAGTGTTTACACACCATGGTTGATGTTTTCTTGCTGTATTAAAACTTCCTGCTAGTAGAGAGATCAAGTCATCTGTCAAATGTCAATGTTCTGCACTAGGAAAGATACTTTAATCAAACGATCAGTAACTCAACAGAATCACTACACTGCCAAAATGTTCTCATTTTGCCATGAGAACAAGGACATTTACTCTGACTTTAAAACTATTTTCACTGTGAATTATTTACGTTCGTTTGTGTCTTACTTTGAAACATCCAGACCGGATATACACAGAGCGTCTGTTAGCTTAACAGTTTCATAAACCTTTAGCTGAATAAAAAGGCCATTTTTGCTGGTTTAGAGAACATACTAAGCAACATTTAAAACTTACCGAGGAAGCGGTTTATTTGACGCGTCTGTAGTCACCAAACGGAGACAGGCAGGACAGCATGGAGGTTAAAAGACAAGACACAACCTCAAGGACTCCGAGGAGACTTCAGTAGGCACGCGTTCTTCTTCTGCTGTGTAAATTCTGGTAGAGCGGTGAAAAGCTGCAGTTCGCCACTTGGCGGACAGAGCAGCAACATCCTGGCTGCTCTGTAGAGTGATACTGCGAAGATCATATTTACCTGGGCGACATTAAGATAGTTTAAACAAGTAATTTAAACAACAGTGTGAGAATACTTCTCACACTGTTGTTTAAATTACTTGTTGTTGTTTACTTGTTATTACACTTCATAAACTAAGTATTCAAAAAATCATAATCAGAAAATAGTAATACTGTCACGACTGTAAAAGGCTCAAGAGCTGACATATTCACAGTGCTTGTTTTGTCAAAAACAATACTATAATTTAATGTACTCATAATAAATGAAATCAATTAAAATACTTCATATAGCAAATATTCATTTTAAGCTGGAGCCATCATGTTATTTTGCATGAAAACATATATTTTGTATAATTGTTTGGATTTTGAAGTGAAGTTGGCTACAATATTACAATTATTACTACAACTACTTATTTATTTCTGTTTTCACATTAAAAGTTGTGATGAAATGATGACTTTTTGTATATGTAACTGAGTAGTTTAATGTTGTCCTTTGTAACATTTCCTTAAACGTTTTACTGTGCGAACTATTTCAATATATTGTCTGCAGTTCGGAGAAAACTGACCCATGTTTCTGAGGCTCATCAAAACAAACATGTCGGTACTGTGGAGCTTTTACTTTGAAGGCGGGAAACAACGTTCCCCGGAAGTTAGTTTGGATGCGGAAGCGCAGCTGATGAGCACCGTTCGCTCTGTGCTCACTGGAAATCATAGAAATTCATGCTCGTTCAGGGAAAGTTGTAAAAGTTTAACGCTGCTGGTGAAATAAACGGAAAGACTGTGCAGGTTGTTCACTCGTAGCACCCGATCACACAGGTTACGTTAACATCGTATATTTAAAGTGAAGCGTGTCTGATTTCCACCCGAGGAGTTGATTCAGTCTCTGAATCTGACTGATCACACCTGACTCATCCTGACAGGTGTATTATGTCGGCAGAAGACTGTGGAGACCAGAAAGACACAATGTCCTGATGGAGAACATCCGACCACGTCTGAAATTTGGGAATAAAGTGGAAGTAGTGAAACTGAGGAAACGACATTCTCAACTGTACTCAAAGAAAGATGACTCTCCTCTCAAAGACGGTGGGACCAAAACATGTGATACTTTCATGTCCGGACAAAACACTGACGTAATGTTGACCAAACATGTGATGATAAAGAAATAACACTGCTAATATGACGCGATTGTTTGGCTCCACAGGTGTGCTGAGAGCCAGAGTTGTGGTGTTTTGTGTGGTGTTCAGGCTGATCAACTGCTTCCTGGTTCAGACCAGCTTCGTCCCTGATGAGTACTGGCAGTCTCTGGAGGTTTCCCA
>CAEMYA010002058.1:2722328-2796346 GCA_903131615.1 Diplodus sargus
TCTAACCACTCGACCACCTGCGCACTTCTGTATTTAACAATAAAGTCATTATGAATATAATGTAAAATAAGTCTGTATTAAAGAAGTTACTGAAGTCAAAAGCATGGTATAGAGTAAGTCCATCGTTATGTATGTTTGCTGCAAATGAGCTTCTTGTTATTGTGACTTGTGTTGCCTGACCTGGTTTATAAAGTGTTGTTCTCTGGCATGTCGTTGAATCAGATCTCTCACACTATCAAGGTCATTCACTCGGATTTTCTCCACAGTTTTCTGTCTTTCCTGAATCTGCACTGTGCCTGTCAGTGAAACACCAACACGTTAGTTACACAAACCATTAGAACACATTGTTACAGGTCAGTTGGTCCATAATAGGGGTGGGTATTGGCAAGAACCTCACGATACGATACGTATCACGATATCACGATATAAATAAAGATGAAAACACAAGTACCTGTATATGTACATCAGATGATATTGATCAGAGGACATATTGAGTCAAAACTATTTCATTCAAAACAGCCTCTCCATTTCATTAATTCCCATGAAATTTCCAGGCAGTAATATTCTCTTTGTCCAGCTCGTTGTTCTTGCTATCTCTTCAACTTTGAAGCCAAAGTGCTTCCAAACATCAACTTTAAATTGCGGAGGCGTTGTTAACTTGCCATCTTCATCATAATTTTGCAAAGACCTCAGCCACTCTCTCTACTACAGAAATACACCCGCCGCACAGCAGAGTCGCTCTTCGGCGATATATCGATATTTGGAGTTGAAAAATCGATATTGTATTGGGCGGCAAAGTATCGCGATATATATTGCCGTATCGCTATTTTTGCCCACCCCTAGTCCATAATGTCTTTAAGAGTCAGAAAACACTGTTACGAGGAGAAAAAGTAGGGCAAGTACAGAACCTACAAGCTGTTCAAAGTTCACATAAGCTCCGTAGTTCTCAAAGATAAGGAGCACTCAGATATCTCTTGAACCTGGTCGACCAAACTAAAGAGCTGTGAAAACAAACTGAGAATAATTCTGACACAAAGTACATTTCTAATCTAAATCAGACTAAAATCTCAGTAAAAATCAGGGGGATTTCATAGATGAACTTTTAGCAATAATCATGTGTATTAATCTCATGAGTAAAATCATACCATGGAAGTGTCCAAAGCCCATGCTGATGGCTACGACGAGGGCGATCAGGATACACTTGTTGAGGATGCTGCTGCCCTGCACTTGCACATTTTGGCCATCCAGAGCAGCAGCATGGGATCTTGCTTCAGCCTGCTCCTCCTGCTCTCCGTCATCTTCTTCATCATCCTCCTCTTTCTCACTCTGGCCTGACTCCAGAGCCTCCTCCTCCTCCTCCTCCTCCTCAGGCTCTGTCACGATGCTTGTGGTATTCTTTCTCAACCTTCGTCTTCGGACAACAGTACCACCGCTTCGCCCTGCCTCATCCTCACTGCTGCTGGAGTTTGTCACTGCAGGCTGCTGCACCGGGAAAACTACAGAAAAATACTCAAGTTATGGTTGTAGCGATCACATGATGAAAAGACAGTAATAGAAAGCAGGTACACACAAAAACATCAGGCTCAGAAAGCACACGAGTGAGGTCAATCATGCAGATAACAAATATTACAGATTAACTGATTCCCTACTGATGAAGCCACACTGTGTCTAAGTCTTGATTCATTTTAGTGTCTGTGAAATTAATACATTAAAATAATATTTTGCAAATACTATTTACTTTCTTGCTGAGAGTTGGATGAGAAGATCGATAACACAAGACAAGAACTAGTCTGACACACAAACCCTGTAACACTGCAAAG
Organism: Diplodus sargus; assembly: GCA_903131615.1. Taxonomy (NCBI): domain Eukaryota; kingdom Metazoa; phylum Chordata; class Actinopteri; order Spariformes; family Sparidae; genus Diplodus; species Diplodus sargus. The sequence continues at coordinate 2,724,149 of CAEMYA010002058.1, forward strand.
AGTTTTTACACTCCATCCTCCTCTGACTCTTAGGAGTTTTGTTTTACAGTTGTATTTGTAATTGTTGTTTCAGCCGTTTCCCGCTGTATTCTTATCTAAATGTACGCTTCTCTGTGTTAGATTTGTTGGATTTAAAAAAAAAAGATAATGGTCACCAAAGAAATTCAAAACATAATTCTGCTCATCACAGATTTTTTTAAAAAGCTTACATTTTAAAGCGTATGGCTGCATATTATCTGCTCACAATTCTTGGACTGACTCAGAATATCACTACAAGGTCTCTATAAGGCCTCTCCACACTTTACTCAAATAGTCTGCTTGGAATAATGATGAATGTCTGATACATCCTACAAAAAAAAATATTTAAATCCCCAATTTACGCAAGGCAGAGACTTCAAGTTTCCACATCACACTTATGTACGCTGAATATTGGACTGGGACTAGCTTCCAAACTATTGATGTCACCAATCATGCTTGTATGAATGTGAAAACAGACTTCTAGTGTCAAACTCTGCACACAGTGGAGCTCAAACATTCAACTGTATGACCAAGAAGAAAAACACGTTTTTGACAAAAGGGGAACCAAACTTAAACCACCAAAACATGCAAGCACGTGGAAAAAAAACTGTAAGAGGAAACTACTTTGCATTCTTAAAAATGTGGTTGAGCATGCTTTTAAAAGAAGCACAGCTGGCTCACACCAGCCCGTGTTCTTGTCAGTCAATAATCAGGATTAGTTCTGTGAGCAAGCTTAAGATTCACTCCAGTTTCAATCAGGCCACCTGGGAAAGAGCGGCCTCCAGTGAGCTGACTTCTCAGGTGGTAGCCTAAGTTCAGGAGTCTCTGTGGAAGTTTCCAGTGACTCAACATCAAACCTGCTTCTGCACCGACAAAACAGGCAGAGAAAGAAAGTTTTTGTGTTGATGCGTCGAAGAAGATGTAGTGACAGTTCAGTGTGTCAGTGTGTGTGTGTCTGTTGAAGCAGGCCTACCAGTCTCAGCAGCAGTGAAGGCGTACTGGCTGCTGCAGGAGGTGCCAAGGTAGAACTCCTCATTGGTTGCTGCCTCTTCGCCCGCCTCAACATGCTCGTCCTCCTTCAAGTCTCTGAGAGTCACAATGTCCGAGTGATCGCTGGAGGACAATGGACTCACATTCTGGTGCCCTGCTGTGGCGTTTCCAGTCTGGAGAAAATATAATATATAGAAGATTAAGGGCAAGGCAGCAGCAACAGAGTGGCTCTGGATTATTTAAAGAACAGGTTATGCAGCTTATTTGTCTGTCTCACCTCAGAGGCGCACAGCGTCTCTACGGGTTTTTCTTCCAGAGTGTCATCAAGTGAATCAGCAATGCTCTCCTCACCACATTCAGCTGAAAAATGTGTTTTGAAAATGATATTCATAATCACGGCAGCAACTCACAGGTATTTTGGTGATCTGTTGATTACTTTAATAGAAATATCACCTCTGACAAACTAAAAACTGTATTTATTTTAGCATTTGTCCTAGATAAATGGACTTCAATTTATCAGTTAACAAGAAAGTAACAAAGAAAAATTAACAAAATTTACATGTTGATAGAAATGAGTTAAAGGCATTCAACAATGTGACTTTCAGATGTCTCACAAAGTCAATGCTGATAACTGTATTTCAGCTGAATGAGACTTATTCAGTTGTTCTTTCAATCTCTATGCACGTCAACAAATAAAGCACGAAAAGAACATTTATTATTTTGTATAATATTACACTAATAACATAACTAGTCAATGTTACAAATAAAAATCTGCTTATATAATACTTGTGGCTAAAATGATAGCGTGGATTTTCACCAGCAGATGCAGCGGTCTTTGCGTCCTGCAGCTTTGTTTCTTCCACTAGAGGGCGCTCTAACAGCTCGGTTCCATATTCGACCACCACCTCTGATCCCAATGTCTCGATATCTGAACCCTGTAAACACAACGAGCACATATAAAAACAAATGTTTTGATAAGTCTGAGCAATAGGAGCCTACAATAAGTATTTCTGTGTAAGATGATTTATAGCATTGACTGGCAAAGTTAGAAATATTAGAAAAGGACCCTGCGGTAAAAGAGAACGGACATTTGATTCTGTGACTGAACAAACATCAGTTGGCCAGAATTATACTTTCATTGTAAAAAATCCCATAAAAAGGGAAAAGCTGCAACTGCAACTTAATATAAGCAAAAATAGTCTATAATTGCACGACCGCATCCTGTTTTTTTGTTTTTTTTATTTCAGATGAACAACTTGTGTGCAAAAAAAGTTTTTATTACAAATACTCCAGTGTGGATGTCAGAAGTTAAAGAGTATTTTTGCATACAAGTTGCTGCAGGCAATTGTAGATTTTCCCTTTTATAGGATTTTTTTGTTAATTGGAAGTTTGTGCTGCCAAATCAGTTTACCATGTCTGAAAGTATTGAACTGCCAGCTGCTATGACACAAAGACCTCTGTGATGAAACTTGCAACTTGACTCCACTGATCTCATAATTTGCAATTAATTAATCATTTTTAATCAAGCACTATTTGAGTTTATTGGTATTTTTTCTACAAAGTAAAAACTCTTTCTTTCCTTGTTGTCACCTTACAATGTCAAAAACTATACAACAACAAATGAATCCAGCTGGGATTAAGAAGAAGGAAAAAGTATTTGTACCTCATTACTGATAATAGTCCAGCCACAGGACGACTCTGCATCACTTGACGTCTCTGACATTTCTGTCAGTTGTCAGCAATAAACAGGGATCTGGAGGATGAAAGGAGGTTAAACACTGGGGGCAGTATGTTGTGGTGACAAAGAAAAGTAGACCTGTGTGCCACAAGCTGAAGAAGAGTTGAATGACTCTTGAGTTCAAGCAGTCCAGAATTAGTTTACTATTGTTATCAGGATACCACATAGAATAATTAGACATCCAACTGTAAACATCCATGTCACTGAATAGTTAAGTATAGGGCCGCACGCTGTAGTCAAAACATCATATTGCGAGTGATTGCAATATGATTAATGATTAGTGGGAATGGTAACTTGTGCAGCACAGTTGAAATGTTCACACAAAAAAATCATCATGATGATATTACATTCATTGAGCTCCATACCAAACAAATGTGTTTCCTTATGCTTTCTGGAGAACAAGATTTTCTCTGCTGCACTTCTGTATTTTATTACAATGCTGTTTTGAACACATTTCACCTTCATCAGAAATTGTGATTTTTCATAACTTTACAAGTTTGCGGCCCAAGTTAAGTTGAATACCACATAACCATGTTTCTTTACAGCTTCTGCTCTGGTCTATCAAATAACAGGGAGAAAAGAGTGCTAAACAAATAAACCTTCCTTGCTTTGCGTCACTTTGTGCTGCATTTGGCGTTCAGAAATGTTACATAAAAAGCATTAAAAAGCAAAAACTAAAACAAACATCTGCTACTGCTTTACTGTGTATATCTAATGAGCATGAACAGGTGAACCCAGCAATTCAGACTTGAGTTCATACTTGAATTGCAGGTTGCTGTGCTGTAATTTTAATCAGGTGTACACCAACACACTGCTGGTTTTCTTTATGATAGTCTGTAACTGTATGCGGAGAGCTGGAAAGTAACGTTACCCCAAACTTGGAGATACTTAACAAAACCTCCGGGTTTGTTTTTGATGAATGAAGTGACAGAAATGTATAGAAGTACCGAACAATGCAGCTCATTGACAAAGACTCACATCTGGCTAGTTTGAAAAGTAAAATCTCATGAACTTGGACACTGTTATTTACAAACACACAGGATGAGCAGCGCCCTCTAGGTAACAGAGCACAATAACAACTCTCTAATGATGCCAGCTCCTGCGGCCTGACAATGACAACAGCCAACAACAGGGATAACATCGGCTCAACACTGCAGCCTTTAGCTGTAGTTGACATTAGCTTCGTCTGTTAGCATTCAATAATGAAAATTAGCGGTCTGTTAGCAGCTACTTAACTAACTTAAACAGGCTAGTTGTCGACGCCTCCTCTCTAAGAACCGCCCGAACATATAATTAGTGCTGTAGGCGACGTATATTATGTTAAGGAGCAAAACAGCATCGCTATCTTTGAAATAAATGCGAAAATTGAGTAAACTCACCGGTGTTTCACGCCCAACGACGAGGCAGCTGTTTACAAGCAGCTCCAGAGAATTGCAGTATACCCAAACCTAGGTTATCCGTTAACAACCATGAAGCGGACTGTCCATGGGAAATGTAGTTTTATAGACGTATACTTGGCCACGCAGCACAACGCGTTCACCGAACTCTTAGAACAACAAGTCCCATCAGTCAGCGCGGTGACCAATGAGGGCGGAACAGCCGTGTGGAAACTCGGATAAAACATAAACAAGGAAGCGTGACAAAGCAGACCGCCTACAGAATGAGTCAAGACGAAAACGAAACACAATTAAATTAATGATGTGTTTTGAAAAGTGTTGCAGCACATTTAGAGGTTTTTAAAAAGCACGTAGATGATGCTGAAAAGTCCAGCTGTCTATCAGGAAGCACGTGGTCGTCGTTGTTATGAGTTTTGAGCGCGTGTCGTCTGGCCCCTTGCCAGCAGCTTGAGTTATGTTGCGGGACTGGTAGTTGCGGTTTAGTGGCTCTAAATACTCATGCAAATACTCAGAGAACAACCTGTTGGGACTCATAAAAACAACCACATGCATCTACAGTGTTTTATATTAGTTAAATTGTGCTTTAATTCCAAATTTCCTGTCTTTCTGTGTGAATAAGTGCAAACTGACATAAAATACACAGAACTATAACTATTCATCATTTTTGCCCCATTTGTATGTCGACCAACCTATGTAGTTTTTTGTTTTTGTATCATTATATTGTGGATAAATATTTCTAAAGTCTGCTGCTGTTAACGTGGAGTAACAGTAGAGGTCAGAGTTGTCGAGGTTATGGTATGTGTGTGTGTGTGTGTGTGTGTGTGTGTGTAGGAGATGGTATTTACTGAGTTGTAAGGTGCTTTGCATATAGATTTACATAATGGCAAATATAGTTTCAGCTCATATATGTGCAGCAACTAGTAAAAGTGTATTTTGACTAAATAAAGCACAGTACGGTGATGTGTAATGAGATCATCTTTTATTCATAACAGGACACTTACTGCTGTGTATAACTTTCCTAAGACTTATTTGTATGTAAGTATGCTTATGGGCAATTTTCCTTTGTTCTAAAATAAGCAAACTTACGTGCTTACGAATGCAAATATGTATGCAAATGACCTCTTACCTTTTATGATTTACAGTTTTAGAACATAAAGTTAATTATTGGATCATTATTGCTGATATATTAATGCGTAAGCAGGAACTAATGTTGTAGATGGTCAAGCTTCTGCTACTTTAATAACCTCATACACTGTTGTTAAATCTATAATAATGCATCATCACAGTTAATGAGCGTATCATGTTTTTAATTATATAAACCTGCTCATCTGGAAATAAGGATTGATTAATGCTGTCAAATAAATGAAGAAGAGTACAAAGTACATTTCTGTTACTACTTACTGAAATAGTTGCATAGGTGGATCTAAGTACATTTCAGATGCAGAACTCAAGTGTTAAATACTCAAGTAGAAATATTTGTTTCACTTTTATTTATTTATTTTTCTTTTCATTCAACTTTATTCTTTCACCTCAGCACATCTCAGAGGGAAATATGCAACCTCAGGAATTTGACAGCTAAAGTTACAAGTAACTTTACAAATTAAACCTTAGCTTAGACAAATATAGCTAAAAATGGATAGTAAATGAATCAATTTGTTGATTGACATAAAATAATTAGGCATGTATTTTTGGTTTTGGACTGTTGGTTGGACAGAAGCAGCACTGTGCAGGTGTCAGGGCTGTGGGCCCTGTAGTTGGGACATTTCTCACTACTTTTCTTAATTTACTATAACTCAAACAAATTATTTGTATTATAAAATAACCAGCAAATGAATCCATAATTAAAATAATAAGACTCTGTCAGAAATAGGTTAAAATCAGTTCCTCCTCAACCAACTACAAAAGTATAAATTGCTTAATGAATGAGTAGTAATCTAATGATATGTAACACTGCAACAGTCACAGGGGACACTTTTCTACATCAAGCACCTTAAATACTTGAAGTACATTTTCTGATTATACTTTAAGATTTCAAGGAAGGACTTTTAATAGTATTTTTTTACTAATGTGTGGTAAATGTACTTTTAGTGAAGTAAAGGATCTCAATACTTCATCAACTGAGCAGGAGGATAAAGCACCAACTTAAGGACATTTCTTGCACATAATTTACTTTGCACCTGTTTTAAGTGTTGACATGTTCGATATACATATATATTTTCAAATTGGTGTCCTCTCTGGGAGCTCATTCATGAAAATCATGAAACAAGTATAACTGTCCATAAAACTATTAAACATTACATTCTCACGCAGCATAAAGATAAAACAACAAATTAATGTTTAATCTGTCCTAGTTTTGTATTTCAGGCAGCACAAGAACTGAAAACACAATAACAAAAGAAAAGTTGCAATTTTTGTACTTTTATTTAAACTGAGAATCAGACTTTTTCATAATTATCTACAATCTGCTAACTAAACATTTTTGGCAAAAACCCACTTGCAAGTGACTTCGCTGACAAAGACAAACTGACAAACTATAACAAAACATTAACAGAAAATATCAGAAAACATAATAATTACAAAAAGATACATTCATTTTTCAAGACTTGAAATCTGCTTTCTTTTAGAGGAGGAGCAGCTGCAGGTTCCCCTGAGTTTGACTGTAAATGACCCCACAGCGCTCCTCCTCACAACATTTAAACACAACATTACTGCAAAAGGGAGAACACGCAGTGAGACCGGACTGTGTGTTTCATCCCTTTAAATTCACATGCTCGGACAGAAAAGTAATTCCAACATAACACCATTCACGAGATGGACAGCAGACCAACGTCACGGGTCTCGCGGATGGTGATGAAACATCTTGACCTCAATCTTACAAACATTAATGACCCAAGTTTACTGTATTAGAGGTAGCACTTAAAAACTTGTATGAGCTTCAACAGACCAATTCAGAACCTGAACGACTCCGGTACTTTTGTGTCTAATGATCAAAAGTTGAAAAGACGAAGAGCTGCAGTTCTGTGAAGTAAGAGGTTTTAAATCTCCAAAACATCACTTGAAAATCATGTTCTGGATTCAGGAAATAAACGTGAGTGCTATTTTCAGGTTCTGAATTGAGTCCCTGAAGCTCTTATTTAAAATGGAAATGTGAATCCTTCTTTTACTTTGCGAAAGCAGGTCAAACATGATCTGGACATAAAAGATGATTGAGAAACACGGTGTAACGCTTCCATCCTGCTGTCTCGTAGTACATACAACACATACAGTCATAAAATGAGTTCGAGAACAATGAAAATGATGACGTTTCACTAGATTTAGGATACTTTTTAACGGATCTCTTGCCAATATGCAACGGTGACCTTTAGTGAAAAAAATCTTTGGTTTACATTGTTTGCTTTTCAAAAGAAAATTAAGCTGATTGTGTCACTTTTCATCCCAAAAATCTCCCATGATTGAATCCTCTGCAGAATCCTCTGATTAAAAACACAGACATGTGAAAACACCCACTGATTTTTCTTCAATCTTTGTCATGAAATCTTCAATGTATCTGTATAAAAGAATGATATTTCAATACTTACTAAATACTTTATGTACTTTATATTTTCTAAGTTATTTTTGGTGGAGTAAAATCAGCGGGTGCACATTAACACACAACTGCACTGTTGCAACACAGACTTCTAATCAATATAATATACTGTATTTAACTCTCATAATTTCCCCTACAATGTACAGATATCTGTGTGCAACAGTTTTGGAGGAACTCAGCGTAAGGATCATTTGGCCCGTGTGCATAAAATTGATTATTAATTGTCACTCCCGTTATATCCTGCTGGCACTTCCTCGGAGTTTGAACCTGCGACTATCTTCACTCTTTTTGTCGCGGGTCAAGGCCACTAATGTGCAAGGCTTCGTTTGGAGGAGCAGCGCCTCAACTCATCTCAAAGGCTGCGTTCAACTCATCTTTGGTCTAATCTGTTTAGATTATTTTGCATTCCTCAGTAACCTTCTGCCAGAGATTAGTTAAGAGGCTAAAATAAACTCAGGTAGCAAACAACTCTTTGGGTTCTAGCGTCACAAGTCACCGCTGCACATTGGCCAATAATACAAATCTACTTGGCAGACAAGTGCTAATCTTTATCTACTCTACGGCAAAAAAAAAAAAAAAACTACGTGGGAGAAGAAACTACAATGTGTACTCAGTGGTACATTATCTTCTAACAAAAATATAGATTTCTCTTACTAAAGTTTCATGGTGTTCATTCAATTCTTCACTTTCATCTCTGATTAAAACACTTCCATTGCTTTTACTACAATCATTCTTCACGTGTTGCATCCTCATGTGGAGCTTCTCCCTCAGAAAGATTAGGCTTCAGCTTCTGAGGGACGCTTCCCACATTAAGGCCAATTATAAAGCTTTTCTGTACCGACATGCCACTGCAAGCACTTCTGGTGTGATTCTTTACACGAATTAAAAAGGAAGAAGAATAAACAAAAGAGTCTGCTGTAAAAGCAAACGTTACGAGACCTGAGGAGAAACTACAGAGGGGGTTTCCATCTGTTGGGGAGGGCAGCACAAACATCTGAGCTACTGGCACACAATGTCGGAGATACATTCATAGCATTTTCTATTAGGCAATTACACACTACAACGGTTTAGTACTGAGAAGATACCCTGTGAGATCAGCATGTAACACTACATGACTTTTCAAATGTACTAAACCTTGTTCCCTGAGTTTAGGAAAACAACAAGACAATAAAATAAATTCTTAAATGAGGTAGTATAAAACAGGAATGGCAAGGGCAGCCGCACATACAAAAAAACAAAAGCAGACATTCATTATCTTTTCATACCATTACTCAATAATGGACAAAATGAACAAAAACATATTATTAATACTGGCACAGCACCTCAGCAACATCTGAGGAGATAAATAAGAAATGTATGTGTTCCCACCTCTTCAGTCCACACGATAGGCGGAGCGAGAGGAGAAAAGCTGCAGCGCCCTTACCATCCATAAATCAGAACAATGCAAGAGAAAAAACAACAAAATGGGATGACAATCAGAAGAAAGTCATCAGGAAGTATCAATGTAATGTAACTGAAGTAGTCCATCACATAATGTAGGTATAAGTAGTTATTAAATATACAGTGGAAGTTTACCCGGAAGGTAAACCGAGGTAGATAATCAGTGAAAAGGGCTCACGCTTCCCTTTCGCTCCAGTGATAAACTCTCTTAAATAATGTCAGAAATGTCACATTCGTCACATTCTTGACAGGCTTTTTAAACATTCATGGTGGGTGAGATTTTTTTTTTTTTCAAAAACATACACACACAAATAACGAGAAAATAAAAAAACAACATATTCACTGAATGAAAAAAGGAAGAAGTAAAAAGAAATCAAATGTCGCTCCCTGCCAACAACTTATATGGTTAAAGGCATCTGTTGGCTTTCTGTTCATTGTGTATTGGACCAAAAGAAGATAAAGGATTAAAAAGAAGGCAATCTCTTTGTTTCTTTGCACCTCTCTCTCATACTTACATTCAGGAATGTGGTATACTTGCAATAGAGAATAACTGCAGGAGGGTAATGTGGGTTAATTTCAGCCGAATCTGTCCACAGCCTGACCTGCCACGAGAATATCTGTAGGTATCTGACTGTTTCTAAATCCTCATTCCCCCTCCTCTGTCTTGCTTTGTTGTTTTCTGAGTGTCACCATGTTTTCCAGTTTCTCTGAATGGAGTAGTTTGACATTTTGGTGTATATGCATAGTCACTTTCTTGGTAAGAGTTAGATAATAAGATCCATATCACTCTTTTTATCGGTTTGCTCAATATGAAGCTACCAACAGAAGTCAGTTAGCTTAGATTAGCACGAAGACGCTGTGGGAACAGCTGGCCTGGCTCCATCCAAAGGGAACAAAATCAACTTACCAGCACACTAAGAATTCAGTTATGAACATGCTATAGGATTTGTTTAACCCCTGCAAAAACTGATGTGTAAAAGCGACAGTTCACTCATTTTACGGAGAGTTACGTGCCTGACTATGTCTTGGTTCTGCGCTGTTACCAGGCAATGAGCAGAGACTCCAGGGTGTTAGTTGTCCCAATCAAAAAATAGGCCGGCACCTAAAACTCTGTAAAGACCACAACTTGTTTCTATATTTCAGTCTTTGCACAGATAAATCAAACGAGATATAACAAGCTTTAGATGTGCTGGTCGGCACATTTAGTTCCCTTTGGACTGAGCCAGGCTAGCTAGGTGTAGCCTTATATTTAACAGACACAAGAGTGGTATCAATCTTCTCATCTTACTTTCGGGCAAAAGGTGAATAAAACAATTTCTAAAAAAAAATAAAGTGAAATGTTCCTTTGATTTTCACATTAAGAGTAAATAACCAAATATGACACTGCAAACATTTCTATGATGTGATTCCCTGTTTTCTACATCGCTACAGTTGAACTCTTGTGCAAGTATATCACCGCCTTCACATGCACACATGCACGCACACACGCACGCACACACACACACACACACACACACACACACACACACACACACACACACACACACACACACACACACACACACACACACACACACACACACACAGAGTCTCAGACACACTCAGACACACACACTTGGAGAGAAAGCTCAGGCTGAGAACTGCCCTCCACTTCACAATGACAGCTCTCCACAGACTCCATTAACTTCCTGTTGGTCTGACTTTCTTCCAGCAGCTCGCCTGGCTCTTCAGCTGAGCCGCCGCAGTCCGAGCCGCTGCTGTCCTCGGCTGACAGAGACTGTGGGCGGCTGCTGGCACCAGACGACAGGTTGGTCATCTCTGTCTCGTCGTGAGAGTAACGACCCGAGTCGCCAGTTTCATGGCTGCCCTCACTGTTGGAGGAGCCCTCCGTGTCTCCGGGACGCCAGATCAGGGCCTGCATGGTAATGGGCTGGTCTGGAGACATGGACAGCTCCTCTTCAAAGGTCAATACTGTGGAACTGAGGTGGTAGGAGGCGCTGCCATGTTTCTTATTCTGTAGCACAGAGAAAATTTTGTTTCTGTTAGTTAAAGCATTGACAGTTTGGTTGTGTCGCTGCAGACAGTTACAACCTCTAACAAGATCTTACTCTGCCTTCACATACTCTCAACCAAATCTACAAATCGCTGATGATGATTGAACAAGCAGATTTAACAGGTGATTCTTAATCGTACCTGTACAGCTTTACTGTCCTTTTTCACATTACTGCTGAAGGAAAACCATTTCTCTTTCTTCTCAGTGTTTGGTTGAACAGGACCAAGACAATTGATCATGAGATTTGTTCCACCCTAGAAGTGTAAAACGAAAATTGTAAGTCTGAAAAGGTATGACCCATGTCCAGTACTGAATGTAAACATGACTGATACACTTTCTTATCATCATGATTAATGACTTTGTACCATTAGTACCCTTATTTACAATTCCATGCTCACTCAAAGTTGAATTATCTCTTTAAAGTGACCGTGTTAGATGCTGTACTAAGTAAAGGTACCTTGGCATCAATGAAGTGGCTTTGATTCATCATTGGCACAGTCACATCAGCGTTCTCAGCTTGTCCCTCAGAGACCAGATGTCCTGCAGCCAACGCAGATGTGCTCACTCCTTCTCTGTACGTTTTCACAGCTGAAAATTTCCTGGAGGGAAACAAACCTGATGTCACTACAGACAGGCGATACTCAAGGACACTGGGCTTTTGCTGTTTTAAAGTCTGTGTCAGAACCTGTTTCTAAGTACAGTCAGTGCTGGTGTCACTGCGTTCAGACATATAAAGTACCTGTTTTTGCCTCTGCAGACAATGACGAAAGCGCAGATAATAATGCAGATGAGAGCGATGCAAACTCCCACAGTGATCCCTGTCATCGACTTTTGGTCCAGGTGGTAGAAACCATCAGAAAAGGCTGTGAAGAATGAAGGCAACACAATCAGATCATCTATCAAAAGCGCCATCAATTTCAAGTTGTATGACAAGAAGACCCCAATCGAAAACATATCAAGTGACCTGTGGAGTGAGTGGAGCCACGGGAGAGCCGGGGATCCTGACCAGAGGAGAGATCTGCTCGTACTGTCAGCTCCACCGTATGACAAAATGGCCCATCACCCATCTTGTTGGATGCAGAAACTTTCACAAAGTAAATCTGACCAGGCTTCAGGTTCTCCAGCAGAGCCATGGTGATGCTCCCTGTTGGTGAGAACAAGTGTGGGATTTTTCTTCATCAGTTATTCACAGACCATCAGGAACTGCAGACAACTCAAGAACATGTTTGAACTTTTTGTTGATGCTTCATTGATCAAGCTTATCGTCTTGGACATAAAAAGACAATTACATTTGGTGCATATTTCAGCATTCAGCAACCTATTCCCCTCTGACTCTCACAGTCAGCTGAGCTTTGAAGAACAGGACTTCGTGATGCAGTGAAAGACATGAAAGACAAATCCTCATGGCTGAGAGGTGCTATGACAGGGGAGCTTCAGAGGGGAAGAGCATGAGGTCAGAGGATCAGGATACACATTCCCTTATCCAGTGCCACCCAGTATACACAACACCAGGGTCCCAGCAGAGCCTGGAGAGGGAGCGGGGGGTGTTCAGCTTGAGGCGATAGGGGGCTGGGTTGAGCTGGAGGGGCTTTGTGAATGGCTTCACTTTTGACCCCTTCGCCAGGGGCAAAGGGGGAATTGTGAGTCTTTCTTGTGTGTTTCCTGGAGTCATCTGCTCTTAAAAACACCTACGCAGCCTCACAACCCAGATACAACTACAGCTTTACAATGTATAATGCCTGAGACTGAGATGGCTCATTATATGTTCCTTTCTAAATGTTATATCTTTTCAGCTTATTCGTGTCTTTTTACCGCTGCAAAGAAAACAAACTCTAAAGATCAGAGGGGTGCTTTCTCTTTGATTATTCACATCTAGAATTAGAGGTCAAAGCTGTGTTTTACTGTATCAATTACAAATCAAATGACGTCTGACTTGTACAACAAGTGAAACGAGCGAAACTAAATGCATTCAAAACTGCTGCAATTTTGAATATTACATAGAAAGAAAGAAAATATTTGCTATTGTGAAATCCTTCTACCAGTGTCATCACAATTACAATTTTCTATTGTAGGCCTCTTTCTCTTTCTGGGGCTATTGCAACAGTAATCCTTAGCATAAGGCTAACTAGTGATAATATTTGAGTTTTATTGTATAACCCCTGGTGACCTGTTTGTTCAGTTTTTTCTTTGTATTTGTGTTCTAACTTAAAAAAAAACAGAAGAATGAAGAAATCTGTAAAAAAAAAACTTTGCACTTTGACGTGAAAAGGAAAAATTATGATTCTACTTGAATAGAGTGTATTAGTTTCTGTCGAAGGCGTTCTGAGTGGTCTTTGTGTGAGGAGGTAAATCACAGCCTTTGTTCTAATCACATTAAACCTCCAAACTGATCGTTTATCAGTAAGACAAAAGCAGCAGTGAGCTCTCTGTGTCCTGGCACTATTCAGGGATCACAATGACCACAGACACAGATTGGAGGATGAAATGAGTTACTGATTTCCAATGCACCATTTGTGTGGGACAGGATAGTAGCTTTGTGCTCTCCCCTTCCCTGCACACCTGTATAACACATTACTTTCCTAACCTTCTCTCTGCAGCACTTGCCACTCCCCAGCGATCCAGGCATGTCTGGAGGCGTACAGGATCGTGTAATGTGTCACAGCAATGTTGGATTCATCAGGGGGTTTCCATGAAACCAGCGCTGTGTCCTCTTCAATCAGAGTCACTTTCACATTGGAAGGAGGCAGAGTGGGAGCTGGGTGGTGGGACAGATGAAAAGAGCAAAGTCAAATAAAAATACTACAAACACCAAAGTTTTCATGGGTAACAATAATATGTGAAGCATACATGCAGGATTTACAATATTGATATGAATATTTGAGAGTCCTACCATCAGGGAAAGTGCTCTGATAGACCACAGGGCTCCAGGGGCTGGGCAGCTGGTCGAGATGAAGGCGAATGGCAAATTCATACTTGGTGTTGGGCTCCAGATCTCGTACCAGGAGGCTCTGCTCACCCCTGCAGATGAAAGACATAACAAAGGATATTTCTCTCAAAACATTTTTCACATCCTTGTACCTGGACGAGAATCTATCGTCCAAATCAGTTAAAGGTAATTTGCTGAGGTTTGGATATGTACATTTTGGTATATCACTCTATTAAACTTCTCAGGGAAGGATTTTACACAACATTCAGTTTACAGCTATTTGTCTTTTGAAATATTATCACATTGTTTTATGAATCCACATTTGACTGTTTGTAAGCTTTCTTGCCCAGCAGGTGGCGATATAGAGCCATACTGGCAGTCGAGAAAAGAGGCTCTGGTGACAAGCTGAACACATGAGGAAAGTAAGAGTAAAGTGTTGTAAAGACAAAGTTTAAATGATTTGATACACTTGAGATTGTGATAATCAACTGCTGCTCATTAAAATATGAGATATAGCCATCATGCAGTAAGATACACAAAACACAGTTACAGGGACTTGTACCTCACATCTCATCCTACTGTGTGTGCATTCTCATCTGCTTGCATCAGAGAATATCACTTTCCATGCACATAGATGTATTATTAAAAACAAAATGCACTCAGAGCACCAGCTGAGATGGAGTCACAGAGTTCGCAAAAGAAAACATGCAAAACCCTTTCTATCCCGGTGAAAAGTTTTAAGTGAGACTCCATAGTTACATGTGTTATAAATCTGGTTTCACTTTACATGTACAGTTACGCACTGAAGTCCACACAACTTTAACACTGAAACACTGATAAACATGTATATTGACCTGTTAATTGCAATAACATTCCAAATGTTAGTGTGAGCAACTTTTTAAAATGAAAAGTTGTATGATGAATTCTTACGTCTGCAGGTAGAGCACCAGGGAGGCGTTCTGCAGGCCGACTGGGTTGCAGCGGACAGTGTAGTTGACTGCATGACTGGAGGTGAAGGCTGGTCGGCTCCAGTACAGAAGTACCGCGGTGGAACTGTTAGTCTTGGCATACAAATTGTGTGGAGGAGGTGGAGGTGGCACCAGGCGATCTCGAACAGCTGTAGATAAATTAACAGTAATGTTGTGTAATGTATGTAATGTAATGTAATGTAATCCCCCACTATGTTGAGACAAGTGACACTTCAGATGCACTGAAAAAAATATAGAAGTGTATTGGGACTTACAGACACATCCAGGGGTGCTGATAGTCTGGTCTGCCTGGTAGCCATCTCCAATGAAATTATAAGCCAGAAGTTTAACGTGGTATTTCTTCCTCGGGTCTGTTTTTAAGAAAAACAAAGAGAGCAAAATGTGTGAATAAATCACCTCCTAGAAATGTGAAACGCACCCAGAGTTCAGGCTATGTGTTGTCTCAGATCTAGACTTCAGCAACACTCTGCACTCAATGTAATAATTCACCACAACACCAAGACAGATGACACTATGTGATTCCTACAGGCAACAGGAAACAGGGGTGATACATGAAAGAGACCTGGACTGTGTGGGTGTGGGGTCAGTGAGGTTCTCTGGTTTGATGCTGTGGTGGGAACTAGAGGTGAGGCAGTGTGCGACAGATGCTTAGTGCCGTAAGTCCTTTGGTCAGTTTCTGTGGCACTGAGGGCAGCAGAACAGAAGAGCTCCACTATCCATCACCCTGTCATCAGGAGTCTTTTGATTGTGAATACGAAGGTCCTTTCTCCTGCTGGTTAGTGGTCAGTGGCCACTCCTATTCAGGTCCAGAATCTGGGGGTTAAATCGGCAGAAATTCCCCTGGGAAGGACACCACTGTCGGTCAACAGCAGTTGTGGCCTTCAGTGACCCTGAAGACCCTGCGCTGAACAAAAGCCATCTGACCAAAAGTCCCTTTTACCCCTAAAAGAATAATGATCCTAGGCCAATGTGAATGTATACAATATTAATAAAGATAATGAAACACAAACTTATCCTCAACCTCTTTAATTTGTGTTTCTCAGATGCTTAGTCACAGTCAGCAGGGACAGACAAGATTTTAAAGATGGAAATAATTTTTGCAATACTGTTGGATAAAACATAATCAGAGCCTTTTGATTGACACTGTTACTATTAAGGTACAGCATTTCTCTTAGAAAACAAACTTCTGGTGCTGTATGAAACATTTAGGGGCTCACAGGAGACCACAATAGATGAATTTAAGTCCATTGAGGTTCAGGAGGGGTGGAGTTGAGCTACATGTGGGGGGTGGGGGGGTGGGGCCATGCAGCCCTTAGGAGTTTCACTGGAGCCAGACCAGGACCAGCAGGTCAGGACGAGATTAAACTCTGAAAGAATCTGAGGTCATGGGTGTAGAACATGAGAGGAGCCTCTTCTTTTGCTTTGCGACGATTCTCCCTGAATACAACTACATGGCTCTTTGGAAAGACAATTAAGAGTAAAATAAAATTAATAGATTTAAAAAATAGCGATATAAACTGCATCATGAATGTTTAGCATATCGAGAGTAAGTGAGGAGTTGATGGGAAGGAAAGAGAAGTTCTCTAAATTATTTTTCTTGTTGTAAGTAATGAATAAAACCAGAGGGCCTACACTTTTTAGCACAATGTCCACCTTGTTTCTAACTAGTTTGTTATGCCTCAGTGTCCACCTCTAAAGAGGAGCAGGCACATAGTATGCACCTCTACCCAGCCCCACAATACAATGGGCCTGCCGTAATTATGTGAGAGAGTAGCTCTGCGAGGGGGGAAGCTGTGACATCTGGGCCACGACCTTTGACATGGAATCTGGGCAAGCTAAATCCTGCAAAAGGAAGGGTTATAGGGCTCTCTGTGAGGGGGTAGGGTCAAGCAGAGGAAGTGAGTCGAAAAACAGGGAGGAGTCAAAATGAAATGCCACTTAATAGGTGATGACACATTGTCCTGATAAGAGAAAACTCAGAGGACAGTTTTGCTTTTCACTCACAACGGAGCAGACACCTGAAACTCGTACCTTAAAAGACTGTATCATCATATCAGCTGCTATTATATCCTGCTGCGTATATAAACAACTGCTTGGTCAAACATAACCAGGATGTTACTAAGCCATCCATAACATAAGCTACTTCAAAGAGACTACCACACCACCACAGCTAACAAAACAGTGTCGTTATTCATCAGACTTAATATTCTTGTTCATAAGATCCTGATATTAAGGCTGCAGCTAACTTTTTTTTCATCACTGATCCTGTCACAATGCAATAAAACAGGAGAATTAAATTTCTGACCTAATTCTGTAAACTAATGACATTTCTGACCAATAATCCAAACAACCAATGAATTAATCAAGAACATAATCAACAGATTCCTCAACAATTATAATCAGTATTATCAGACTGCTGCTTTCCGCTTGAGTCGAGAGCTTTCGGTGAAGGAACTTTCCTTTCCTTCCCGCTGGCATGGCCTTACTTTCATAAATTATGCTGTTTGTATTAAAGGGCATATTTGAGCCATTTGTGGTCACCCCCATTTTTTTTACAGCCAAAATGCAGATCCTGTTGGCCCCTGAGGTTTTGTTCTAGCCTGCGAAAGGCCCCCCAGGCCGCAGCAAGCCAGGCCTGAACAGGGGCCATAAATGTCAACTCCCAAATGAACCCTCACACCAGCATCTATCATCTCCCCCCCTCTCTTTTGCCCTTACTCACACAAATCAACACGCAGACACATACTGACACACACAAGACCTTTTAAACGGATGGTCAGAGTACAAATGTGGTTTTCAGACCAAGCATGCTCTGCCTCGTGTTTAATAGAGGGAGAAGAGATGCCAAGGGGCCTGCAGCTGTGAGATAAATCTACAGTTGTACACACAGCGCTGCCTGGTGCCAACAGGTATGAGAGGTATTTAAGCTTCGACTTCAACGACATGTTCCTCTCATGAGCCAAGCAGAGAAAACACATGCGAGGAAAGGTCACATCACTGTGTCATTTATACCCAACTGGAGCCTCTCAAACACATTCCTGTCTCTCAGGGTGTGCTTTCAATCATCTGGATCATCATAAGTGATAATTTAACAGCCAGCTCAGAGCATGTCCTCCTGCAGCTGTACACAGCGCTGAATCAGCAGCATCCAGTTTTACCACAGCTGATCAGAAATCAATGTTATTGGCACAAAAAAGGATGGCTGCTGCACACAACAGCACCAGGATTATAGGAAACACCATTTACAGTACAAGCACATTTAATTTGCAAAGATCGCCTGCTGAGAAAAATCAACATTTACCATCTTGTAGCCTCAAGGACAACACAAACTTCAATTTGTATCACAAAATATTACAAATAATGTCTCAGAAATAATATGTAGGAAAAGAAAAGGTATGATATTTTCTCATAGGAGGTTACAAGACCAAATCATTTTGCAATGCAATGATTGAGGCATAAAGTGCAGGAAGAGAGCAAAATGTACAGAAATAAAAAAAAACATGCTCATGTCTTGGGCTCATTTGTCGGAAATATGATCTAACACCTCCTGAAATACATATTCCCATCTTATGTAACTACGCAACTTCTTAGAAAATAAATAAAACACTCTTCTAGGGTTTAGATTCGACAGGCGTATTGTTGGCTAATGTCAGCTAATGTTAGCAGGATACAGTGGATGTTGCTTTATAACTGACATTACTGAGTGAGTTTACTGGCTTCTGTACTTGTGCTACTGTCAAAGGAGGTTTTAGCATTAACCATATATTTAAAGCAGGAGTATCTCTAAATGTAGCTGCTGTTGCATGAATGAACAGGGATTCATCATGATTGGGTTAGTACGATCAAGCAATAAAAAATATACAATTAATTCATTTAAAGCTTAATATGGTTTAAAAATGGGTAACAACGTAGTAATAACTGACTGAGAGATGAGCTATAACTTTGTTTATATTCTATTATGTTTGCGTGGTAGAACTTGGGTTTCCTGCTTGTGCTGCTGACACCAAGTCAGAGCTCACTGAAGGACTCAGCTGGATGGAGCTCAGCTTGGACACATGTCTCACACTTTTAATATGTTGCATTTTGATTGTTTAAGTGTGGAGCTGACAATCAAATGAACTTTTTTTAAAAACTTAACAACCTGTGTAGCTATAATAACAGCAATTCAAAGTAATGTCTTAAAAAAAGGAAGTTATAATCAATAAAAAGCGTTAAGGCCATCAGATTCCTCACAACACAGCAGGGTTTTTCTCTGACAAGAGGTCAGATTCTGCATTTTACACCTCTCTACTTGTGCACAGAGCTGCAGCTAAGCCACGAGAGAGAAATCTCAGATCTAAAACTTTGTGAGCTCACAAGACATACTCATTGTTCGGCCTACAGCTCAGTTGGTGAGAGGCTGCATTTCCTTTAAGTCTTGGCTAATAAACTATCTTTGTGGCTCTCAAAACCAAACACAATGAGAGGCTTTGATGTCAATGCTCCTCCGGCAACACTGCTCACAGCAGTCATAAAACACATAATAAATCGACCCCCACTAAACAGCTTCCCTCCATTCAAAACACAACCCTGCAAAGCTCCTTTATCAAAGACGAACAAAAAGATAATTCTTCTTATTCAGCTTGGGCTCTATTTTTGATGTTGCTTATTTTGTTGATTGGCTTGGTATCAATACAAAGCATTTTTTGACACTAGCGAAACTTTTAGAAAAATTACAGTGCTCTCCGCATTATTACACACCAAAACAACCATTGTGGGAATAAAACTCATGATTATCAAATAAATGTAATGATAAAACCCAAATTAAATATTGTCTGTTAATCCTTTCTGACCACCATCTGACGCTATTATTGAACTGGAATCCTAAGTATCTCTTTAAATTTAGCTTGTTTCTTAAGTATTCAGTGTGATTTTAGTTGTGATGGGTTTCACAGTAGCTGCATTGTAGCACTCGCATTAATACCAGTGGTGTTCAAACCATTAAACTGAATATCTAACTAGCTAAATGCCTGCAGCAGTTAGAGTTAACACCTAGAGTAATTTATTATACCTCCTAATCTTTCTGTCTTTCTGATCCCGTTCTAGCACCGAGCTTCCTGATTTACAAGTCAGCTGCTGACCACCTGGTTGACCCCCTCCGGCCACAGATGGTCAGATGTCCACTGCATTGGCCTGATCCCCCTTTCCTCTCTCAAACAAAAAAAGTCAAAATGAATCTGACCTAAAGGCCAGAAGAGCTGTGATATGGCCCAAACACCATCCAGCAGCTGCTGAGAGGACACACACACTGGACAGAGGTTGGAAGGTCATTAATGTGGGATGTGGTGCTGCTCTATTCCACGGCTAACAGCGCTGCTCGGCACATGACAAGACTTAAGGCAATTAATCACTCACAAGCTGTCAATAGATGCTGCTGCTGGTTTCAACCAAAAGTGTCCACCATTAACTGTTTCAATAAAGCTTTTGCAATTTAAACATTTTAAATAACTGTTAAGACAAACAAGTTCTTAGTTCAAAATCTTAAGTCGTGTATTTGGAATTAGTTTTGCCTTAGCTGCCCAATGACCCACTATAATCACTCACATATATGGGAAGTACTGGGTCTTACTAGTAAGAACAGCTGTAATGATTAGCTAATTTATATAATAGGAGACACAAATTAATCTAATTAATGGCATTTTGATAATTGATTAATTGTTTAAGGCATCTTTTCAGCAAAAATGACAAACCTTTTTTATCCAGTTTCTTAAATGTGAGATTGATGTGATTTGCAGATTTTCTTTGTCATTTATGATAGTAAATAAAGAAGTTTTGCATTTATCACACTTTGCATTTTCACAATTTCTTATGACATTTCATAGACTAAACAATGAATCCTGACAAAAATAATCAATCAAAAATAAATATTAAGGCCAATTATTACAGTAAATTAGGAATAAATTAGCAAAAACATACTTCTTCCACATCACCATTATGAGTTTTGATAGGAACTCGTACTTAACCACTTAAAGAGGTTTTAGAAAAAGTCATTCATTTTTTCAGCAAAATGAAATCTGTACAGTGAACTACAACCTCTGTTCTTATGAACTCTATTTAAGTAAGGACAAAAACTCCCCAGAAACCTCAGGAGGAGCCACAGAGGAGAGATCCCTCTCCCAGGACGTACAGACATGGGTCAGCATTGACATAAAAAACATGAAAATAATGATGGCAAAAACGTTACTCAGATGATCTGAAACAGAACTCACCAAGGCCTCCGATGGTGTGCCTACTATCTGAGGCACGCAGCTGAATCGGGGCGTTCTCCGACTGGCTCTCCTCATGGTAGAAGAGTCTGTAGCCTTGAACACTGACTGAGTTCCTGGGTGCCAGTTGCCAGCGCACCAAAATAGTGGTGCAGTTTAAAGGCTCCAAATGCAGCTCGGGAGCCAGAGGAACTTAAGAGAAAAGAGTCAGAAAAACATTCATATTTTTGATAATGGTATTCTGAGGTAGATAACAGTCCTACACTAACACAAGAAAGGTTAAAGAGTTCACAAACAGTTTCTTCAATAACACTCTAGATAAAGGTTCATGTGAGCAAAAAGTTGACACTCTCATTTTCGCACTGTGCTACAGCAAACCATCTTAATATTCCCTGACAGTAATTCAAACCAAACAACAACAACAACGGTAAAAGATGTTGTTCCTCTATGTGTACTTCATAGGTCAAGCTTTTCAGAAAGCAGGGACTTGTTCCTGGAAAACAGGAATGTCCTCACCAAGCTGTTCCCAGTGTTTATGTGATGATCAGAGGAGGTTCCTTACCAGGAGCCTTCTTTGAAAAGTGAAACTACCATCTGATGTTCTACCAGCTGTTTCACACTCAACCACTCTCGCAGTCAAGGGAGCAATTTCACACATTTTTATTTTAGGAATGAGGGGAATGAAGTTTACCAATTGAAGACTCCTGTCTAAAGAGTTTAAACTGGAGAAAGAGGGCAATAGAGATGGGCAGGAAAAACAGATTCTCCCCTCCCCCACCTCAAAGCTTCAGATGTGGCTCTAAACAGCCGTATACTCTTTCCCACCCAGAGGCTTGAGATGCTCCCTTTATGACCCATGACTGAAGCCCTTCCAATGTAACTGACAGTGCAGGGCAGAGGTCACAGAGTAACAAACGCAATGCCTTAACAAGATTATTAGCGCAAGCTCATCTCATAGCTCGTTCTCATGATTTGAACTGAAGAGAAGTGATGATAATTCTTTTTGGGTCAAATTCTTCTGTCTAGATGTTATTTTTTTAAATGAGCCGTCACATTTGAGAACAACTCTTCACAATGTTGTACCTCGAGCACTGGATGCCTTCGGAGTGCGGTGGGACGTCCAGGCAGACTGCTCCCCCCACCCTATGGTGGTGGCAGCAGCAATACGCAGGAGATAGATGGTGTCAGGCTTCAGGTTTTCCAGGAGATGCTGGGTCTTCTCTCCAGGTAGCTCTACCTGTGAGACGGCATTCTCAGCACTGGTACGATAGGACAATCGGTAGGCTGAGACTCGGCCACGACTCAGCTTGTCTGGAAGGGGCTGCCAAGACACCTGGATGTCCACAGGACTGTTGCTGGTTAGGCTGAGTTCAGGGGCACGGAGGGGAACTGTGGACCAAGAAGACAGGAAGGTTAACAACTGAGGAGTCCCCTTTGATGATTTAATGGTTATTCCTTCAACAGGGTTGGCTTCACTATTAAGAAATAGGGGACCCTTGTAATGGTAGATACAATTTTAAAAACATTTTCTAAACATACTGGATCACTGTTGAATGGGTTTTAACTACCATCTCCATTCACATCAGTGGAATTCAGTACCACAATCTATTAGAGGTCCTCATCACATCATTTACAAATGACACTTTTTTTTTTTCCATATTCCATCTATGGAGCAAATCATGGTGGAACCACTGGAATTGGCAGGATCAGCTATATGTTTTTAGAAGGAAGAATCTTTATTCAGTATTTTAGTAGTATTGCTTTAGGTGAAAATCAGACAAGCTAAACAATTGAAAAGACATTCTATATACATCTTCCTAAAGTTATTAATTAGAATTGAATTGGACTGCCTTAAACAGAGCACCTATTTAAGGTGACCTTAAGCTTGTCTGCAGGCTATGTAACATAATTTAATATCTTCACCCTTTGACCCACAGGCTAAGACCATGAGCTAATGAAGTTTTCCTGGATATCAAAAACACTCCAGGGGCCTTAGACATAAACACAGGCATAAGATATACACTTGAGCTTGTGTACATGCTGTAGGCATATTGTTGGAGTAACTAGTCTGTTTAAGATCAATAATAGCACTGTTTCTCCTATATCTGCCCATCTCACCCTTATAAATTACCTCCTTCCGGTGTTGTACACACTGTGGGAAGGATTATATTGTTTATGACTTTCACTGGGTGCAAGCCTCACCGTCCTCGAGCGTGTGCTGGAACACATTGTCCGACATTCGACTGGCTCCCATAGGCATGTAGGCCACGACGTAGAAGGTGTAGTTACGAGCCGGCTCCAGGTCATCAATAATGTAGCGAGTTGTATCGTTTCCAATGACAACCTGGTATTCCTCGTTGTTTAATCCTGGAAAAATGATCACATCATACAAGGACTTTAATGTCAAAATACACCAAATCAATAGTACGCGGAGATGACTTTTTTTTTTTTTTACAAACAGCAGGCTGTCTTTTGATAAAAACCACCATAACAATCTTTTATCTTTTACATAAGTTTGAAAGTAGATACATTTGAATCTTTAATGCTTGGTGAAACATGCGACTTGCACTAGTTTTCCAAATGGCCTACTGTGCAATAGTTTTTTAATTAACACAGATTAGCAACGTCACAAAAGCTGGTGTGATTTCTGACCTTGTAAACAAGGTACTCATGGAGTAAATAAAAAAAGCTTTCTCTGCAGTCTGAATGCCTCAGTAAGTCTCTCAGAAAAGTGTTACAAAGTCTCCCTTCCTGTCCAATTCACAACGATCCGCTCTCGGAGAATACACACTTTTGGACACTCCATCACAGGGGCTAATTAGTTCCTCCTTTCATTAGAGCCTCCATTTAGGGCCAGGCTTCTCTGTCTGCTGCCTCAGATGGAGAGTGTACTGCCTGATACTCTGTCAATGTCATTGAACAGCCATTCTCTGTGACTGGGACCAGGGAGATTGTGTCATTAAATCTAAAGTAAGTACAGAAAATCCCCTGACAGATGTCAATTATTCAAGAATAAACTAGAAAGAATTTGTTCAACTTGTTCTTTTTATTTTGACCTCCTTATCCCTAGAAAAACGAGCAGGTGTTCCTTTTTCTATACGTTTCACCTCCCAAATGGAAGTCAGTCGCATTATAATTAAGTGCAACGCTTGAATGAAGCAGCTGAATTTTTTTCCTGAAATGTCTCATTGTCTGAATGTGACTCTTGTTGTCAACAGCAAGAGTTCCCAGGGAAACTGAAAGGCTTTTCTGTTGCCACACCACAACCTATGTGCTTTTTGTGAATAGTTCTGTCTGCATCCTGCATCTTAACAGACAAAAAGAAGGGACCCCATGCCTCGAGATTCTACAGGACTGTGGTCTTTAGAGGACTATTCCTGTTTGTCATTAAAAAAAGAAGTTGTTCTTTATTTTGGAAGAGTGCTTCTTTTTTTCCCCTAACTCCTGCCCACCAACACTGCACTGACAACACAGAGTCAACTCCCACAATATGCTTCATAGAAAAGGGGGTGGCAGAATTTAAGAACCTAAACTGCTATTTCCTGTTGCCTTACAGGGGGACTGCAGCAATTGTACACATTTTTTTTACAGGTCTTGGGGGGCACTACAACTATTATGTGAGAAAAGTTGTATAAACTAAAGCATTTACAGGGAGCTTCCTGAAGTCCGATAAATTGCCTTAAGTGGTGTCACTTGAGTCAGCTTTGCTTGAGGCTGAAGACTACAATTCTGATTGCATTGTGGGTATATAGACACATGTTTGTCAAGGAATATGAATGGACAACATGGAATAAGAAAAACTATATCTCTGGTTCTGCTGTATCAGTGTTGATGCTTTCAGTTTTAAAGGGGCTCTGTGGAGCTTATATGTTGTGCTAGAAGCCTGATGTTAATTTATGTTAGCGAACTCCATTCCAAAACTGACATAAGCTACGGTTACTCCCTGTTAACAGAGTGAAGAAAGGCAAATCTCATGAGAGTCCTCGCAAATAAATCTACAGTCCAGCAGCATACAACAACTTGTACAAATCTCAATTTTCCAGTCAAGTTACAATCAACACAAATATGTATGTACAGCCTCTTTAAACCTTCCACTGTGCTTCCAACATTGTCATAAAACTGCAATGCTAGTACTCTTTTAAAGGCTATGGATGAAACATCTAAATACATTTACAGTTTCTCTCTACTGGAGAAAATGTCCCATTGAGTAATAAAGACTGTTGTTTGTTTACAGACCACTCACCTTCAGCTTTCATGTAGTGCACGGAGTAAGCAATAACTTTATCAGAGTTGTACAGAGGCCTCTCCCAAGCCAGAAGGATGGCGGAGCTCGACACAGTGTCAGCTCGGATATCCCTGGGAGCACTCGGACGATCTTCAGACATCACCACAATGAGCCTCGCCAAGGAGAGCACGGATCCCTGCTCATTTTCTGCCTGGCACTGATAGATGGCATCGTCCTCAGGGATGATCTGGTTGATGACCAGTTTGCTGTGGCAGACACACAGATGGTGTCACCCTGAGGATCTTTAACCTGGGTGTACTCATTCTATAATCACCTTTAACAAGCACTGACAGTTGAATAAGTAGCAGAAGAAAATTACAGGGAAACCCACTAAAACCCCATTTGCATTTCTGTAAATTATTTAGTTTCCTTTCTACTGAAAGGATGGTGGTGAATAATTTATAGAAAATAGTTGGCCAATAAAGACTGTTAAACGAGTGTTTTGTGGCAAAAGGAGTTAGGGTTCCTGTAGATCTAAGGAAAGACACTAAATGAAGAGAACAATACCTGTTGTACATCTTGATACGACCGTTGGAGTGAACTTTCTCTCCATTCTTGAACCAAGTTATATGAGGTGTTGGTACTCCTTCAGCTTGGCACACAAAGCGGGCGGTGCCGGCACGTGGCCGAGTAAGACTCTCTGGCCACTCAACCAAGGAAGGTGGTGCTTTAGAAGAACAACATCAATGAGATAATATTAAATGAGGTTTTATAATTATCAATATCCAAACATATACAACCAAACTAACTTATATCCTTACCCAATACAGTGACATTGGCTGAAGCGACAGTATAGTTTCGCGTGCCGGGAGTGGTGGCTCTGCACATGTAAACTCCTCCATGCTGAGGCTTGATGTCTGTGATAATAAGGTTACCATTTCCCAACACTTTGGTGTTGTAAACGTCAATAGACTTGCTGTCTGCTCGGCTCCAGGAGATGATGGGTCGGGGATTGCCTGTGGCCATGCACTCCAGAATAGCATTCTGGTGCAGCGACACCGAAACGTTCTGTGGCCCGGAAATGATGCGCGGCCTCTGGGGAAGCTGGGGGCTGGGGGCTGCAGAGAGGGAGAGGAGACAGCTTTAGTGTACAGTAGTGTGATGTGACGTACAACCATAGGTTAAGGTGACAATTGTTTCCCTTTAGTAAACAAATAAGCCTTTCAACAAACTATAGATGTGTCTACAGCTACTAGAAAGACACAAACTCACAACCTTACAAAGATATTGCGGTATTGGTTTTACAAAGGTTTCGCATTATATCTACCATCCCAACCCTTTTAATGTCTTCAGCAAATATAGTTTCTGCCCTGTGATGGACATTTCACTACTAAACTTTGTGTTGATGCCCTCTACACAACAAACTTTACAAACCTGGGGTGACAGTGAGGGTGGCCTCCGTGCTTCGACGGCGACTGGCAATGTTGGTGGAGATGCAGCGGTAATTTCCAGCATCTGCCCGCTGCACCCCGATGATCTGAAGAACACCACTGGGCAGGACTGTGATTCTGTGATGACAGAGACACACACACAGATACAATGCCGCATTAATCATTAAGTATGAGTATGGAGCAACTTATGATGCCTAAGAGTTGTTAAGATAATACTTCATGTCCAGTAAGAATGTGAAAAATGGATGGAGTGAAAGTTAAACCGAAAACAATAGAGGGCCTACCTTTCAGTGGCAAGGGGTAATGTGACCCGATTGAACTCCCAAGTGATGATTGGAGGAGGGTGGGCACTGATTTTGCAGGAAAACCTGGCGACTGAGCCTTGTGTCACCACTATTGATGTCGGTTGGATTGCAAAAGATGAGATACCTGCAGCAAAACAGACCACCAAGACACAACTGTTAATACATTTGATGTTCTGTATAGCGGCAAACTGAAAATATTCTGTCATATGTTACTTCTATAACTTTTCCCCCTTCATCTTGTAGTTTATCAGGATAAGAAGGCACATATTGTCTCTCAGTAAATCCAAATAAATAGATGATTCACTCAGGTGACTGACAGCTGACAATTGTCAACATCCACCCACTTCTTAAAACCCACATTTAGGTCCATGTTTTTATCTCTTATGTGTTGTCTTTTTAAGATGAAGTGAAAGGAAACTCCTTTCTATCTGGTGTTGTATTTTGATCCATGAGTTGCCATGAAACTTGCTTTGACATACCACTTAATGAAATTAGACATTATTATTATTATGAAATACCATCATGAATGTTAAGTGTCTGTGGCATGTCGTGGATGATCATCTAATTACCTCCCTCCCTTTCCAAACATATTGATGTATTTCAGTCATCCATCCATCTCAGTCAGTTTCAGTGGATGTCAGAAAACAGAGATGCCTATTACCTCTTGCTACAGACCTGCTGAGTGCTGCAGGAAGGTGATGATTAGAGTCAACAGCTACATCCT
The DNA here is from genome assembly GCA_903131615.1 of Diplodus sargus. Classification (NCBI taxonomy): domain Eukaryota; kingdom Metazoa; phylum Chordata; class Actinopteri; order Spariformes; family Sparidae; genus Diplodus; species Diplodus sargus. Next base: position 2,752,236 of record CAEMYA010002058.1, read on the forward strand.
GCGTGGATAGGGTTTCCCTGAAACTGAGCTGTTGTCAGCCACCAGCTGAGCAGCAAGCAATGGAGGCCCAACGTGAATTACAATAAGGCTTTTTAAAGTGAAGCACACAGCCAAGAGACGTATATGCATTTTATAATGATTTAAGTTGTTTTCGTTAATAAACCCTCTCTTTGACAGTGGTTCTTCCTGGGCCATAAAAGCCCTAAAAGCCATTAAGGTCACCCAGTGCTGTACCGTCCCCCTCTGTGCTCAAGCTGCAGAAGCCTGAGGTCAACCCTTCCATACAAGAAATCAATTGCACTGCTGTTCGTGGTACAGAGCAAATACTGTGATTACCTAAAAACAGTCAGCATCACGGCACGCTAACATTTAACTGATTATAATAAATATATCAATCATCCATGGACAAATCAATAGACTGTGAGGGACTTCTTCCAATAAAGTAGCAGAACTCTCACCTTATAAGTAATGGATAAACAAACACACTGCAGTGCTCTTTAACCTTCGTTCATTCATAGCTCCTTATGCTGCAGTGAGCCGTCAGCGCTCAGCGAAGAAGAAACAGAAGGGAGCGTGAATCCTAACATCAAGTTGAAACCACATGTGGAAAAACATCCAAACATCCAACATCCTTATCTGTAATATTTTTCCACAGAGACACACAATTCGACGCTGTGGTAAACTTTGCTTTCGAGAAAGGTCCACAGGAAATCCCTTCACTGCCATAAACACACAGTAGTGTGTATGTGGGCCATGATAGATGGCTGTGTGTAAGCAGTGTTGCCAGGTGTTGTGGTGCTAAACAGCAGGAGAGCTTCAGTGAATTATGACTTTTACACAAGTTGACCTCAAATCAAGCTGACATTTGTGTAGGGAGGAGCGTCTCATTTTGATCAAGTCAAGGGTGACAGTTAGGGTTAAAGATTCATTTGTATTTCTGATTATTTGAAAAGAAATTTACGTATGCATTATAACTGTTACATTTGTTGTAGATTGCTGTACTTGATCATGCTGCTGGGTCTATTTCTTTTCATTGTCATAGCGCTATGATGGTACCAGATATGAGGGACATGACAACAGTATGAACTGAAAAGAATTTGTTTTGTTAAATGTGTTGACGGTTTCAAAGACTGTGAGGCTAAACGTTCCTGAAGTTGATCTTGCTGTTAAGAGACAAACTGTCATCGGATCCTTTCACCACAGACAGATTTAATCAAATTAGTCCTGAGCTGTGACGGTTGTTTGATGTGAACACAGAAGTCGGGAGAGGCACTCAAAACCCCCCTCCTCCTTCCCACACCTAACCTCTCCCACCCCCTCCATGTTAACGCAGGCTTTTACAAAAATGCCATTAATGTGCTGAAGTGGTATGCCTGCAGGGCATGAGAGATGAGCAACTCTCATCCTCTCCCTCACTTCTCTGCTTTTCCATTCAGTCAAATGATGCCAGATTGACAAACAGCGGGATAATCATTGATTATTGATAAACTACTAAGACAAGGTGGAAAATCTATAGCTGCTAGGGCTTGTCGAGCATTGGCCAGAGCTCTCCTCTCTGAAAATAGAAGGCTGACCTTCTGCTCTGAGCGATGATGTTTGCCGACGGGGCATCTAATGTGCAGATGAAATGATCAAGGCAAACATGTAAACCTCTTTGTGATTTTCTTTAATAATCTGTAAATCCCCAGCGATCTATTATTTGTGTTCGAGAGCAAGTACATGTGTCTGTCATTTTTCTGTTTTTTAACCAAAAGACACAAATATAAAGTCATGTTGGCCTTAACATTTCAGCCAACTCAAAGTTAACGCAGAATGAATTGCTCCACCTTTTCCCCAAAAGCATGATGAAACTGTTCTTCCCAGCAAGCTCGCTTCTCACCTCTGACCTCCACAAATCCTGTTTAGCACCCGACTCAGGCAGAGCCCTGCATGACCACCCGAAACCAGCCCCGCTGCTCACTGCTGCCCTACTAACTGCCTAGAAATCACTCTGTTTGTTCTCCAGCTGGGAGGTTTTCAAATGCTGTTGATTGATGCTGTATTAATGACATCAGCCAGTTGCTGCAAGTACAACATATTAAAAAAGTATACACGGTCCAGCTGCTGGAGTATGGACGGTATACAGTACCACAGCTTTATGGATTGCAATGTGATAAACTGAAAACTATCTATTTCTCTCTCTGAATCAGAAGTGAGAGAAGCATCAGTTTAATTTGACAGCAATATACAGAGTTCGAAATTCAAAGCTAAACATACACAGTACACAGGTCTGTCCAAATGCCTTCCTAGTTTATTACACTACGGTCTCTCTATCGTCCAAACTGAACCTGAAGAGTAAAGCTCGAGTTGCTTCACTGCAACTTGCAACAGATGGGCCTGCTGATGCCAGCAGCTCAACAAACTGAAGGTCAGTGGACAGGTCAGGCCCAAACAAAGGTTCCCTTACAAATACCAGGAATTAGTTCAGCCCTCTCTCCTCTGGTTACTCTGGTCAGTTTCCCAGCCAGGACACAGCTCATGGTAGTATAACTGCATCTGATCCACAGATGTTGTTGTCCTAACAGTGATGTGCTCGGGCGATGTCGTTAGGGTACTAGCGACACAATTAACCATCTAAAAATGTTGAAACATCAGCACCATCTTTAAACACTGACAGTGATGTCATAGTGATATACATCAAAGCACATTTTACATGTATAATATCAAACATTATGTACAGTCTCTTATACCAGTTTCAAGGTATACCATGGTATGAAAACTGACAGTTATTGAACAATGTATATTTGCTTATCTATACTCTTTGCTCATCTTCTTCTGTATTATTGTTATTAATATATATATATTTCAAGTTTATATCAATGTTCTTGTTTGTTAGGACATAATACATTTCTGAAATGATTTTCATTCTTTTAAATGTACCTCATAATAATATTGTGAAATAATGTGATCCCGTGATAACTTGAAACCATGATTTTCTCAGGTGGTTATCGTACTGTGTCAAACTCACAACATTGAAACTCTACTTCCCCTATCCTATCTGAAAGTTATATTTCTTGTTCAGGCAAGATAACAACACACTCTGTCTCGATGTCACGATTTGACTTTATCAGTTAAAAATAGAATTTTTTGGGGGAATAAATCTAATTATTTTCTGCTGTATAGAACAATCTGAGCAAACAGCCTCACATAAAGTCATCCTTCAGCTTTCTAATAAAGAGAAAACTTGAAACTGACAGAAGCAGCTTTGTGCTTAGTTACGTTGTGTTCATCTACTTCAGTCACATGGACGCTAATGATGCCCCTCAACCACACCAAAGAAAAGGCTCAATCTACCTTTACTCTCACCAGAACTCCTACTGAAAAACACAGCAATTTAATTGAGTGATGAGTCCTTTACAACTTTCAGTGACCTCACTGAACATTAATAAAAGGCTCTGGAGAAAAAGAGGGCTGATAAGCAAAAAGGAGAAGAATGCAGAGCTGAAAAGCCCACAAATCAATCACTAGCTGGCTGGCAGATGTGCTGCTGCTACACCCAGGCTGCAGGACAGTCAAGTGACCACTGGCCTGGCAAAACAAAGATCTATTCCCATGAGCAGCGTGACCTTTCAAAGCACTGGCCGGGCAGTGGGGGAGCGTTGTTGGAAGGAGCATTCATCCCCTCCTCCAACCCCTTATCTCTGCCACAAAGTTTTCTAATCATTCAACAGCAAACCTCTACTCACCACACACAGTGGCTTCATTGTTTTTAATCTCCATATCACAACCGAGTTGAAGAAGTCAATCTGTCTACATTCTGGTTTTAACAACAGTTCCATCCTTTATCATGAGTAATTAGAAAAGTAAGTAGAAAAGTTGTTGTTACAGAAAAGTCAGATAAGAGAGCGAAAGATGCTTGTGAAAAAAAAAGCAGACCCACTGATGACACTACTGCAGCAACTGAAGTGAGCATACAGCATTATTGTAGGAGAGATTTAAGTCCTGCACTCTGTCTCACTGCCCTCCATCTATTGAACAATTTAAAGAAACCTTTGACCTCTGGGCCTGCCGTTCAGGGGAACCATGGTAACCTTTCGTGTCCAGCAGAGGAGAAAAACAAGATTCCAGGCTTTGAGTTGTCTCACTTAAGGCCATCTCATTCATTCACACCACAGCTCACACTGTGCGAGGTTTGCTTTCGTCTTATTGGAGTTTCTAATTGTGCCGAGCCAGTCCAAGTCCGAAGCATTACTTAGCAACTTAAAATAATGCTGGTGGTCCTGGCCTGGCTGCCTAAACTAAACTTTCAGAGTGAACAGCAGCAGCTCGTTCCAATTCATGTTTAAAGCGCTCATTTTTAAACATAAATATAATGAATAATACTTAACAATGTTACATCTACATCAGAGCCAGAAACAAGCACACAAAGTGTAATCTACGAAGCCCTGGATAACAAATAGCAAATTAAGTTGTGACACAAAACAAGCACTTACATAACTAACTTTTCTTTCCTCTTGCACCAAAAACTGGAGCCCAGTGGACATAACGACATAACGGTTTGACCAGACGTCCTCAATTTTAACTGTTCCTGGAAATGGCAGTTTGTCACCAGAAATGCCCCCAGATTTCGCCTAGTACTGCATCAGTAAGAGGTGCAGATTAAGTGAGATATTATCAAAATGGTCAAGTGCAATATCCACGGGTTAGGTATCCAAGTACTCTATTGCTGCAGAGATGCCCTGGCCTACAAATCTTGTTCTCCAGATGGAAGAAAACATGTTTGCTTGGTACAAACTCCAACAAATGTCACATCATCATAATTTTAGTAGTATTTTTTTAAGTGAAAATAGAAATTGTGCCCAAATATGGCCATTCTCAACAATTGTGAATCATATAACAATGGTATCATATGTCAAAATAATATCAATGTGATATATATATATATATACATATATATTTTTATTTATTTTTTTTTTTTTTTTTCAAATAGTGCAGCCCTAGCATCAATAATGCCAGGGTACAACAGAGTAATTAACATTACAGACTGGTCCATGACTGCCATCAACATGTCTGAAACAAACACCGAGCCATATTACATACCAATGATCATATGGCGAAAGAGCCAAAAATAGGGAGCCAACGCAGGAGGCAATCTCTGAACTTAAATCCCCATCAATCTGAAGTCTATTGACAAATGTCACATGGTGAGGCTCAAATATCGCATTCCTTTTCATCACAGCCAAATCCCTTCTCACCTTTGTGCTTTAGCAACACAATGTTTAGGTTTGCCCTCCATCACTATCACATTCCTCACTTCCAACTAGTAGGTCCACAGCTTCAACATATGAGCAAAGTGTTAAAAAGCACACAATGGGTACCAACCCTACACTTGAGGCATAAAACAGTCCTGATGTGATCCTCACTTAGCTACTGGAAAGGAAATGGTCGCAAGAGTGATAAAGAGGGGTACGCAAACAGCTATGACACACTCTACATGTTTTACTATGAATCTTTTAGCTCAGGATTTAACATGAGAAAAGACCTCAGGAAGAGATTTCGATCAAAATGTTCATGATAAACTGAACTTCATGTAGAGTCGTTCTCAAGTTTTCAAACTTGCTTGTGTTCAAAGACAAATGACCACATGTTGCCATCTCCGTACACTTTTCCATGCAATAGGCCTGTCATAAAAGGGAGCCATGTTGTTTAATTTAGGACTTTAATTTGGACCAACTTGGAATCAATCTCCGATCTTTAACTTATACACTTAATGTAATTAGCCTCGCTGTGGTGAGCAGGTCCAGCTGTTCTGTCCACTGATACTCGGACAAACAATTGCCCCCGAACTAACCTTTTTCTTCTGCGTGAATAGGGGTGGGGGCAGTGTGGACAAAAACAGTCAGAGTGAAAAGCTTTTCACTCTTTCACCAGAGTAGTGAGGCAGAAAACAATTGTGTGCAAAGCCTCCAGCCCCTACTGACCTGGTAAGACCTGCAATAAAGTTTGGTCATTTAGACACTCGGGGGCAAGGCAGTGGTACTGGGAAACAGCAATTCACATTTGTGTGTGTGCGTGTATGTGTGTGTGCACACACCGCTCGCAACAACCCCCACTGCTACCTCTGTGTCCTTCAACTGAGCATTTCTCAGGTATGTGCAAACTTTATGAGCTTCCAGATAGACCCTCAAGAAGGTCTAAGTGCCATTTTAAAACAAACTTGTAAAGCTTACTGGCAGCCTTTATCACCTCTTAACTTCTTATAAACTACTCAATTAATTTAAAAAATGTATGTACTTTTTCAGGACCAGAAAACATCAGAGTTAAAACTGGGATCTCTACCAGAGAGCACTGAACGGCACTTCATTTGTCCAAAACATAAAATTACATCTAATCCTGCACAGAATGTTAAAAATGCATGTTTTAGTACACATGGGAATGCACTGCTGGCAGGGTGAAAGTGTTAACATATACATGCTGCAAAAGTGGCACAGCAGGACACATGGCCCGTGGTGTAGGAGGTCCCAAAAGATCAACTCTGCCTGAAGCTTCTCTACTCCCCCCCCTTAAAATATGAGGCCAGCTCGCACAGCACTGGAGGAGAAAGAATTCCAAAAGAACAATTCCTCAAGCGATCAGGGTGCAATAACATGAAAGCCCCCGCTTGTGAATAGGGGTCATCTGCTCTTTAGCATTGGAGAGCCAGTATCCTGGACAGCTCCTAACCTTTCAGATCTGTTGCTCCTTCATTTACACACCAATGGGCATTTTCCCCTTCCAAACAGCATCTTTTTTGGCCTCTAACTTTGAAGACTTTGTCCCTCTTCCTCCACTGCTAAAATCAAAGCTGAGCAGGAAAAAAACACACTAAATAAATAGAAATGTGAATAACTTTAAATCTCCTTGGGTGACTCATATAAGGAAATCTTAATCTCACACTGATTATTGTAAGTTAATGGCGGCAAACGATCAGGATACGAGAAGTTTGGGACATGAATACAGTTGTCCTTCAGCCTCCATTACATCACATATCCTTGTGTTTCTGATGTGATTCCAGCATGATACTCACTTGCGATTGTAAGACGGGCTTTTTGGCTCAGGATTGCGCCGTACTTGTTCTGAGCAAGGCACTGATAGAGCCCTTCATCTGATTTGTCTCCTCTTCTGCTCTCCACCTCTGAAATATAAAGGGAGCCATTGGAGAGCAGGTACACCCGTTCATTCTCCACCACTTTTACTCCGTTCTTGAGCCACCTGACGTCGATGGGCGACTCTCCATGCGCCTGACAGTCCAAAATAACGGCGTCTCGCCGCATGACCGTGACATCATGAGGCTCCTTGATGAAAAATAACTCGCTAAAGCATAAAACACCTGCAGAAATAGAGAAAAAGAGTGCATTAGGGGCGAAGGTGGTTATCTATCGTGGCAGAGGAACAAAACTTGCCCAGTAAAACATTTAAAACCTTTGCACACTGATCTAACTTCTGGTTTAAAGTGATTTAAAAGGTGAGTTTTAAATCACCCTTTTACATGCAATCAATGCGTGAGATCTGGAGTCAGGGGCTCACTATCCTCTGAATGGGTACTCTAAGTGTTTACAGTTTCAGAAGGATACAAGTGTCACATTAAAACGTCCTATTGAGGTGAAATGAAACATTCAATGGGCTTGGAGGCCTGCCAGCAAGAGGTCTGCTTTGCTGTACAGTAATCTCATTGTAGCTTCATAAAGTCTTTCCCGCTCCACTTTAATCCAATTACTTAAGGCTCATAAAGTCACCAGCTGAAGGTGAAACAGTTGATCCTATTAGTCCCTTTAGTTTAAAAAGAAACCTATTACAGAACTCTCAGCATGTGCTTTATGTAATGTTTCATTAAAGTGACCTTTGTGGATCAAATTGAGGGACACTGTGTCTTTCCTTAAAAGGTTATAATTCAATATATGTACAAAACACACTGCAGGGTCTTCAGCTATAACACAACATCAACATGCAACAATGTGATGTTTTTATCTCACAACCAGGTGAAGTTTCCAAAGGCAGGACTTTCTCCTAAATCAAAGCAAGGGACCATTCATAAAGCATGGCCACAATATGCATCTCTTTCTTGAATAATTTATCTCCTACACCAGGTCTATGTTTGATAAGGGATGTTTTGATTTTGTATTAGTGACTGATTCGCATGCCAGGTCTCTCATTTGAGCTCTGTAATTTGAGGATCCTTGTTAGAAGATCACAAAGTCAGACTACTGCTTATTACATATTTTATAAATGTACTGCCATTTCACACTGCTCCACTTTGCTACTCACTTTAAACACCAATATTACCACACATCAAGAACACATCAGAAATGTTGGCATATCTATAGTCCATCTTTTAATATCTTTTATGGCATCTAACTCATTTATATTTATCTCAAAGAGGCATTATGTAGTTTAAGAGAGGAAATTGAAATGTCAATGAGTGAATAATACAAACTCACAAGTATCTATCTTTTCCACTACATGAATAAACCATCTGCTCTCAGAGGAAAACAAGGTCCCCAGAACACTGTTTGAAGCTACAAAGGTGGCAGGGTCCGCCAAACACCAACAAAATAAAACAGTATGAAATTGTGTTGTCCTTTAAGGTTTGTTTATCAAATGAAGGAGTTTGTTTAGGCATTAAAAAAAAAGAAATCAGTCAATGAATATCTTTCTCTTCTGATTAAAATATGTTCCCCAAAACTACATAGTGCACCTTTAAATCGAGCAGCATTGACTTGAAGAAGTAGCTATAAACGTTGAACGGAACTGGTGAATGAAACCACTGCTAAAAAAATGTTCCATTGATAACCTTTAACCATTTATATCAAATCTGATACCTGACGGTGAAGATCTGAAGGGAAACGATGGCTGAAGTTTACGTAACGTAACGTAACGTCGGAAAGTTAACTGACAGTTTCTCTCGCAGTCACGCGACTGTTTTTTGGGTCGTCAAAATACATTTTCATCAATAAGCATATTTGTAAATGTATATATAAAAAAATCCCGTTTGTTTGTAATACCACCAAAGTGTATTCGTCTCTTGCAGCCACCAGCTTATGATACATGTTGACAAGTGTCTCCTGGGTAACATTTAGTCGAGTTATCAACCGTTATGTTACAGAGGAGCTTTAAACTCAGCTCAGTGGTAAACGGTGTGCTCCGGTCAAACCTATGCCGGTAGGTTACGGGGCAGTCACAGTGATGTACACAACAGTTCAGCGTTTAACGATCTCACAAAATATCACTGAAAACGCTCCTTACCTGAGATTGGAAGAAAAACCACCAGGAACAGCAAACGCTGATATAATTTCCTTTTAACGGGCGCCATTTATCATGAATTGTCCGTGCATGCTAGCTACTCTCTCATAGTTGTTTCCTCCAGATGAACTGGGCTGCTACTGAAGAGGAGGGCTGGTGTGGAGGGCAGCAGGAGTGCAGTTTCCCTCCTCTGGGATGGACGGAGTCAATTAACCACCTCTCCAGGGCTGATTGAAGCTTTCAGACCAACGCCACCTAGCGTTAGCTGCAGGTCACAGGGAGGCTGGTGAGCTCTGCTGTCCATCATCTCTGCAGCCATTATGAGCCCAGATCCAACTTACAGTAAGGTGTGTTCCCTGTGTGAGTCTACGTCACACTTATGTACCCATTTAATGATTGACAGCTGTCTTGAGTTGGCTTGTTAAAGTAAATTTCACACTTCAGTATACTTTCGTCTTCTGTACAGTTTTCCCATCTTTTCTTATCTTTCTTATTTTTATTTATCTATATTTATACATTAAAAAGTATTTTATTCTTGTTTGATGTTTGTATGACCAAGACAAATTCCTCATTTGTGTAAAAACCTACCTGGCAATAAATCTCATTCTGATTCTGATTCTGATACAACAGATAGGGAGCAGTGTATCACAAGAGTGACCGCTAACTGCTCCCAAATGTAGCTGCCATTCGCTAATTAGCTCAGTAAGCCGTGCAGCTAGCAGTACAGAACAGTTCTTTGGAGTGTTGTAGTTGTTTACACATAACAGCTACCACAGGGTCTTTGGATCAGGATGAGTCAGGGCTAACTTATTAGTGAAGTAGTGTAGTACAGTAAATGCAGTTAGCATTTTTGTACACCTGCTTCTCTCCTCTCAGAACAAGCCAATGAGTTTTTTAAATTGGTTTTCGGTTAAATGCCTGAAATAAGGTCTGTGGTTACTACAGGCTTAAGATATTTACAGGTTTTGTTCTACTACCTCAAATACATCATTGAATGTCCAACAATTTGCAACATAAGGTGCTTACATGTCTTACAAGAGGCTGTCATGGACATTGGGAACATGGGGACTCATCTACTCACCATTCTGTCTTTATTGTAAGACTTTAGTTGCAAACTGTTCTTAGTCTACATTGATCAGTTTATAGAGAACGTAACAGTGGTAATTTTTAAATCACGCGACCGCAATGTGGTCTGTTTATCACCTAACATTAGCTTTTTACTTCTGGCGATTTAATTTTCCCTTCGAAAATCACAGAAGTTGTGTTAATCAGTGAGGATTATCTCGCTTAACAAAATATTTAAGTATTGTGAACTTGTGTTTGCCACAGAGCTTATTTTCGGCAATATTCCAAAAATCAGATTGGCTTTTTGTCTAGGGAAACCAAGGTGATGCTAACTTCTGGGTTAGCCTACAAAAACATGTCATCCCTACACCACTCTACGCATAGACATAATGTCAGTACTGTTACTCCTTCACATTCTTTTGGTAATTCTAATTCAGTTTTGAATGTTTTCAAATAAAATTCTTGAATACAGGACCTTATATATATGAAAAGTAGGCAATATGTTGAAGGTATTTTAGCACTATGTCAGATTACTTCTTCAATAGGCTAACTTTGGATAGCATTCTTCGCGAAGCAATGTGCAATATTTCATAAGAATATACCATATGAACACAAAATACTTATGGCTATGTTAATATGAAGAGTAACCAGAAACAGATGAGGGGATCCCACTCGTTGTGATTAGTATGTGTATGAAAACACATTTATTTGGAAATATGCACCCTGGACATTTTCTTGAAAGGCCTTTATGAGATACATAAATAAGGATTTTGGGGGGTAGTTTTTCCTTGCTCAACTCGAGGTTCTAAAGACAAAAGAGTTTCATACACGGTACACATTGTAGAGGTAATTGTGATTTTGGTGTATGTAGATAAAATGTAACTCGACTTGACTAGTTAAAGATTTGAGCCTCCTGTAAGTCATAAGGACAACTTTATGTATCTACTCCTGTAGAGTACCACATCGGCTCATTTCACAGTGACCAAACATCCTGTGATAACGCTTTTATTCCATATTTTTTGACAAAAAAACAAACACTTTTTCATCTGGAGGTCTAGGAGCTTGCAGAATTAACTTAAAGACAACATGACAACTGCTGAGGAAGACCATGCGCTGAAATGTCCCCTGAAATCCAGTGAATGGAGCTTTGGTTAAGAAGATTTTGGTTAATATACTGCTTCCAAAGTCAAGAATGACCTTTTGTGCTATTTTTTCTTATGTTGTCTGTTTGGGGGACACATTTCTTCCTTTATTCAAACATTCTACATCATAAGTAACTTCTTAAATAACATAGTTGCTTGTGTTGAACAGAATACTGTCCTTCCACTCTTGTACATGTGACAGCCTTTAGATGCAGTTTAACAGACATCACGCCCTTTGAGTCAATTGCATTTTAAATCAGATTTTATATGCTGCAAAATCTGTCAAGTTTAAGTTGAATAGTGTTCTGAACTTCAACACCATTCATATTAACACTTTTGACTTGTATCAGCAACCTTGTTATGTTCTCTGTGTAGTATGAGCCTTACACCAAAACCCTGACTGATCCATGATGGATGTTTTTGCAAAGGTCGTGACAATGGGAGTTCAACCCTCATACACCAGCAGTGTCATCTCACTCGCTCCACCAAGACCCTTTCACTTTTCCTTATCAATACAATTGAGGCTGTATTGATGAGAGCAGATCCGTCAGTATCAGAGACCAACTGCACACCAAATGTTAATGGAAATTACCTTTCCCTCTTGTCCTTTAAAACTGGGCCCAGCAATTAAGAGGAAGCATTGATAGGAGCAGGACAGCTGCTGTGTCAGTGTCGATATTGATCTGATGTCCATCACTTATTGTGCAGAGAGATCAATCCCCCTTAATCCCACGGTCCTCGCCCCTCCCTGTGTGAACCTTTATTCAGAGGCAGGACCGCAGCCCAGCTGTGATGTCCACTCAGTCAGAAAGAAGAAAAACACTGAGAAGGAATACTGCGTGTTTATATCCAGGTTTATATCAAAAATAGATTTTATGCTCTTGAGAAATACATTTTAAGAATATGGATGATCCTTCACCTAAATTAACTGATATGTTGTTTGTTCTCCGAAAATAAATTCAGCAAAAAGGCAATAAAAAAGGGGGAAGAGTGTATTGTCATCATCGCAAGTTCTTCACTTTATTTCATACTGAGGTGCCAGCTTTTTCCTGAAATTGAATCAAAAACAGAATTATTTTTTTTATTGGTAACTTGGTAACTATTGATAACATATTTTAAATCAGTATCAGTTCAAGCTTTCTCTCAAGCTAATGTCAGATATTGTATGTATGAAGAAATGTGCAGACATGTTGATAGTGACTGGTTAAATTCAAACATTATTCCAAGAATACCCCAAAGATATTATCCAATGAATCCAAAAAAATCCAATCTCCTCCAGAAAATATGGTTGATGTGACGTCTTCTGTCTCACACACACATAAGCTGTTTGTTCCTTAATGTTTCTCTGTAAAGTACTTGTACTGTATTACATAACCAAATACTTGTCCACAGCCTGAGTTGCAGGTTGTGTGCTCCTCTCTTACATAACGTGAGAAAGTGAGAGCCCGGCCCCATTCACGGTCAGCGAGGCTCTCCCCAGGGTGTTCAGTTAATCAAGAATTCAGTTTCGGCACCTGCCAATATGGCAGAGTTTGTGGGTGGAGTGATGGCCGGCATGTGCACTGCGGCTGAGCTCTGAGGCCGGATCAATGCAGTAAAAGTCATTATCAGGTTATGAATGTTGGTAAGGTTGTGGGTAGCGGGGACCTGCTGCCATTGGCTGAGGCCCCTGCCTTTGCTGCTCCCGCACATGCCCATCCCCGCTGACCTCAGGAGTGTCCAAAAGGGCCGGCCTGGGTCCTGTGTGACCTTTCCACTGACCCTGCGGAGAGAAGGGGGTTTTAGTGCCACAACAGGGAGGTTGTGGAGAAATTAGGACCGTGGCTGTTGAGCTGAGTCACACAAAAGGCTTCGACCACAGAGATGAGTCCTCTCCACTGCTCAACAGCTAACACCTCATGTGAATGTTTATTCCATACTGCTGGTCAATAAACACACAGGAAAGATCACATCTGTAGCTTCAGATAAAAACTCAGATCGTGCTTTTAGTTCTGTGGTGCAGCGACATGTAGTTTGAATAAATAACTAAATAAAAACCCATTGCAGACTGACAACAGTTAGACATAAAAAAGCAGAAGTGAAAGTGAAGAACTGATGCTTTTCTTGCTAAATAAGAAAAAAAAAGTTCCTCACTGGCAAGTTTTAAAGTTAGATGATGTCCCTAAAGTTAGTCCAATGTGTTCTATCTCCCCCAGCTGGAACAGTTCAGTATTACAATCGCCTACATCTACAACACACAAAAGTATGATTAGACCACAAGCTATTCAAAAGAGAAACCATATATGTCTGAAATGCAGCTGGAGTACTTAAAAGGATATTCTGAAATAATGGAAGCATGAAATCATAATCAGCTGTCAAAAATTAAATTGCCAAATGGTGTTTATTTCATAAAAACCTAAATGTCTGCTCCAGAAGGTGTCCTCCAAATTCTTCATACAATCATCAAAATGACATTTTGGTGTTGAAAAATGAAATACTGCATCTAAACACTGCACAGTTGAGACCAGGGCTGCCCAATGTGCAGCCTGTGGGCCAAAGTTGGTCATTAAGTTCAGTCTGGCACCCCAAATGTTTCTAGGGAAACAAACAAACAAGGAAAACCCCAGACTAGAAATCAGTGTATCACATTTATCAAGTATTTACAACAACTATAATGTAGTTGTAAACAGATGTGTAGCTTCTCTGGGTGACACATATTTTTTTATCAATATGACTGTATTTCACAATGGGCAGCTGTAGCTCAGCGGGTAGAGCAGGTTGGCAAGTAATCGGAAGGTCGCTGGTTCAAAATCCCAGGCGGGGCTTAGCTGCATGTAAAAATGCCCTTGAGCAAGATACCGAAGTGAATCCCGAATTGCTTCTGATGTGCAGTTGGCACCTTGCATGGTGGCCTCTGCCTTCAGTGAGGGCCCTGCGATGAGCTGGCGACTTGTCCAGGGAGCACGCTGCCCTCGCCCAGAGACAGCTGGCATTGGCTCCAGCAAAAAACCCCGCAACCCCATAAAAGGGATAAAGCAGTTACAATGGATGGATGGATGGATGGATGGACTATATTTCACTCTCATCCACAGCGTTTACACTCCAGCTTTCACTTGAGTTATACGTGTCAACAAACTCACCTCTTTCCAACTACGATATTTTGTAAAATATATAGTTTAATTGTTTGACTCTGACGAAGATGCACATTGCGTCAAAACCTTAATAAAAGTTTGTGCTCTGAATCTGTGCATTCCAGTGCACTACCAGTGTAACATTTTGTGCAATAACCATTTATCCTGGTCATGGCGATTCTCAGTGCTATATGGTAGGCAACTACACTTGTTTCAGATAAACCATTTATTAAGTCTACATAATGTGTAATGTAAAATGTTAAGGTGATGCTGAGAAATATGTGAAAAGAACCAGAAATCATTCAAAGTTAAATTCAATGCATCACTGCCTTAACAGTCTCGGGGGACAGTTCATCAAATCAAGGGAGAAAATTTGTAATAAAAATAAAAAACTGAAGACAATGAATAAAATGAAGACACTGCATAATTGTTTTTACATTTATTTATTTTTCAAATATATTCAATTTGGTGTGCTATGAGTAATCAAGTTTGGATTTAACAGCTACAGTTCATTCCACCCCTTAAACTGTTGTATATATGTCGCATGCATGTTGTTGTTGTTGTAATGCACTTATAGGTGTTATAATTAGATTCTATAATAACAAAATTTGATATATCAGAAATTAAGTGTTGCTCTATTCATTATTCTTCAGTAGACAACGATACATATATAACAGTACTTCCATTTAGAGATTAAAACATCAATAAACAATCAAAGTCTACAATACATTACAAACGAAGGCCTCAGGACTTAATTCTTAAATAGAAGAGAAAGAAGAGAATGTGCTTATTTTCAGCAATGTTCACATGTAAACATTTATAACACATATGCACTTGAAGCATAGGATCAGATTTAAGCAGTCTGCAGGTGACAGATTGGCAAAGATTCAGACAGTTCAGAAGTAAGACTCATCGATATTAACAAAGTGCTTCACTTTATAAAAGCATAAGTATAAAATTGTGTTGTCAGAGACAAGAACCAGACCATGATATCTTCCTTTACCAACGACCTGTAAACATGGCAGGTAGTGTAAACACATGTTTTACCATTCAGAAACGCTAAAGGTACTGCTTGAGTGCAGCTGCTTTCCTACAGAGGGATTACAAGTGATGACTCTCCTTGAAAACAGACAATAATCTGTACACAACCAACAAAACAATCTTTAAATTTGTACTCTTAAAAATAGAGCACTGTGCTGCAATTAGACACCCATGATGAGTAGAAGAAAACAAAATGATATCACTCATTGACAACAAAACATAATAATTCACATACTGTATGATAAGGCCAGTCTGTCGATTAATGTTTCTATAAGCTACTGGCCAGGACATAGAACATGTATATACATTTATATATATTCATCTAAAACACAGACAGTGTTGAACTTGAGTATGAGTGGCTATTGATCATAAATGACACACGGATGAGGATGAGGAGGTGCACCAATAACCAATTTGTCATTTTGAGTCACTTTTAACAGTTTTAATAAAAGCTCCATTCTTTTGTAGAAGGCAAATTTGTATGTACAGTATATTTGTGTATACAATAACAATATCAGTATGTACAATAATAATGCATAGTATTTCAGCACAATCTAACACTGCATGAACTCACTTCTTTGGATATGTGGCCTACGCCGACACAAACTACTGTATAATTAGTTTAGCCTGTTACTGGTCCTGGTGTTGTTACATCACTACATAAATGATTAAATGACGCGTGCTTTAAGTAGTCACTCAAACTGCTTCAAATGCTTTTGAGGTGCATATATTTGGGATTTGCATCAGTGTTTCTAGTGTGATGGAATGAAAAATGTTTAATTATGTATAGAATCTAAATGACAAGAAAATAGAGAGAACAAATCTTAACATCTGTTTTATTAAGTCTGAATTGCCTTTTTAAGTCATTCAAGTTTTGCGTCTTACACGTTGTTGCCCTCAGCGAGTATTCTTGTGGGGGCAATGTCATTTTTAAAAAGGGATTTGGGACTTTTAATATGTAGCGTTTCTGCACTGAAATGCCTTAAATAGACACTTGTTATATATATTCTGTTGAGTTGTTTATTTAAATGATCCAAAACTCAAGGTAACACCTTGCAGTCAGATTTAAGCACTATTAAAGCATTTAAAGGTGTATTTTTAAGCTTTACATGAACCTTGGGATGTAATATAATGCTTTTTGCAATGTAAACCTGCATTTTTAATCATAAATTAAAAGTATCCTAGAATTTGTTGGGAGGCCCCTTAAAACTCACTTTAGATCAGTTTTTTTTCACATCACAAGCGGTTACAGAAACAAAGTTACAGAAAGCCAGCCCAGGTGCATTTATTTGAGTTTTTATTTCTTCATCTAAAAATGTAGCTACTTGGTTGGGTAGCGATTTTTCATGAAAGTAATGCAGTTACAATTTCAGGTACTTTATTAAGATTCCAAGAACTTTTCAAACCTTGAAAACACAAGATTCAAACTCAAGCATTTTCAAGGATTTTCAGCACAAACTGTTTTTTTTCAGTGGTGATCGAGCATGATTACTCATTGGCATTTGCTGCACTTACTGATGCCAAATGTGCCTGAAAGCTCAAATGTACAACCAAACAACCTAAGAAGATTACCGGTTGGTGCGGCATTTCCAAGACGGAGAAATGTGACGAACTGAGACTACCGAAAGATGCTGATCGCTCATGTGTTCATTAAATCATTAAACAACATTGTTCGTTACTGTGAGATTCCTAGTGAGGAAATAACATACTGTGCAATTAACTTTGGAGTTGAAGGGTATTGGACAGGATACACAGTTGTAAGTTTGAATCTTTTCATATACCTGTCATAGTGGACTTGACTACGCTGACCCATGGTTCCCACTTTCCAGCACTTACATCTTGTGAAAGGGAAAGTTACGGAAATTCAGACCATTCATAACATTTGCATAACGCAACTGAACTAATTTACTACAACGTGAAGACCAAAACATAGCAGGTACCTGATGTGAGAATTTTTTTCTGAGGCAATTCAGCCCAAATAAAACAAATGTTGTTTTTTTTATGTTTTTGTTACACAGTATACAGTTTAGAATTTTTGCTTTGTAAACTTTAAAACACATGCGGAGTGATTAAATACCTCCAGTACTCAAGATTTTATGTCCTCTTTCTGCTTGTGCCTCAACAAATTGAAGATTGTGTGACTGTCCTTCATCTGTCACACAGCTGGCAGGTTAAAACCCGAGTCTGACGCACAGCTTGTTTCTCTCTGACAGCAGTAATGTCCGTTCAGCTCACTTGCAGCAGGAGCGCTAATCCACCCCGTCGAAGCCTTGTGCGTTCTCGATGGAGATGTTTAGTTTCTCTCTCAGCTCTTCAAAAGACTCATAAGGAGGCAGGTCCAGCCGATTGAAGCTTTAGGGGGTGAAAGTAAAGACAATCATCACATCACATCTAAATTAGGAGTCATTAAAATAATGCAATTTGGTCATTCACAATTCTTAGGAGACACTCCAGATTTAATATTGCTCCCCAAAAAAGACTTTCCACAGAAAGATTAACTAACAAATGCATTAATTTGTTGCCACAGAGGCAGAGATTTTTGGGCCATAAGTCCCTCACATGCATCAAGCTCCACAAACTCTGAATCCTACTCTTCTGATTGCGAACTTAACTGCAACTAGCTCTCCCAATTTACATGGATGTGTCTAAGGCTGTGTTTAGACTGCTATCCCAAACAGTTTTCTGGCATATCCATAGTGATTTTAGCAAGTCTAGATGACCAAAAACCAAACAAAATGCGATTTTTGCAAATCGTATCCAAACCACACTTGTAGGTGGTTCACAATGCAATTCAAATCGTAATTTTACAGAGCCCTCTCAGTCTGGATGCTCGTAAGTGTCTTTAACTTACAAATAACAGTGCTGACAATCGGGAGCTTAGATTTGATTTGAAAAGCAAAACTACTCTGCCTGTTGAACATGACTGTATTCAGCTCTCAAATAGCAGAGTGAGAGCTATGACTGTATGCAGCCACTAGAGGGCATTAACCCACTAAGCTCTATTATTATTTTGTTTCGGTCCTTTTTTATCATTTTCCATCACCGTGGCCACACAATAACTCAGTGTAATCTAAGATGAGGAACTAAAGCACAATACACGCAGCTGTTACCCAACTCACACAATTTTTTTCAAAGTGTGTCTGCTGTTTACTGTTGTCTCCGGGATATCTCTTAACTATTTTAGCTGCTGTTAGCTGTCTTTAAAATTGTCAACTTTAGAAACACTGGGGGTCTACACATTTAAGCCACATCACAGAAAAAATATCATATTTGTAAATGTTCCTCAAGACTGTGACAAAAAGCCAAACTTAACAACAAACCTGACCACTTCGCATCAACAAATCAGTAAATATCATAGAGAGTAGAAAGCAATGGGAGCATCTAATTTAAGAAACCTCCTTCAGCCATTTTAAAGTTAATCTAGAGTACATTGCTAAACTTAACTGTGTTGAATATAAAAAATATAATAATAATAATAGGGAGGTGCTCACCATGTGTGGGCTCGGGGGAGTTTATCACGTGTTCCCCACTGCTCAATGGTGAACAGCTGTGGTCCGTTAGACCCTGGAAAATAAATCCATCAAACATAAAATAAATACATACAACATGATTATAACCGGAATTCAATTAGAAGAAACAAATAGAACAAAGTTAGTGTATACAGCGTATGATGCAGAGTTAACGCTGAGACAGAAATCATATGTATCAGTTGTACTGCGTGGATAAAAGTACAGTAGAGTTGTGAATCTGTAAAATGTAGCAAGTTATCTCACCATAGAGTTCAGCAAAGCCGTTCATCGGTACCCTTGATGTTCCCGTCACAAACTGCAAGAGCCGGATTCTCTTTTCTGCATCCATCAACAGCACCGTCTGTAACAACACAAACAGACGTGCCAATAAATAACTAATGCAAAGCTCCTCTTAAAGGAAAAAAAAAACGTGTTGGCTCCAGGCATGGAAAGACTTCTTACTTTCCAAAACCACTGGATAACGATGTGGTTGGACGCATAGCCGTTCTTGTACTTGGTGTTCTCCCTCCAGTCATTCACATCCACATCTCCAAGACCACACATGAGGAGCTGTGGAGGACAGGAAGGCAGGTAGGCAGATCGTTATTCATCTTTTTGGAATGAATCTGGTTCATTTCACGTTTCGGACGGAATGAACACTCACCTCGAGCTCATTTTCATCAAAGATCTTGATCAGATCTTGTGGTATCAACTCAAAGAATCCCTAAAAACACAAAATATGATATGACACGGTATTTTAAACTGTTTGATGGTGATAAATAAAAATGTATAAAATAAATCGTCACCTCTTTGAAGGCAGTCATCTGCTTCTGTACCCTGTTCACAAACCTCCACTGCATCACCAGACTGTCAAACACAGCAGCAGGTTAGCACCAAACCATAATTTATGTGAAGATGATGAAAAGTTGATTCTTTATTGCTTACTGGATGTACTCCTTTTTTGTTTCATTAGTGACGACAATATCTGTGCCGCCCGGTGTCAGTTCATGCTGGTGAGTCTGAAAAAGTTGGATGGTTTCATGTAAATTACATAGAAAATTGTGACACAGATTTCAGGCTGTTATATCAAATATCAGAATTATAATCAAACCTGTCCAAACAGGTCCTCATCAATGGTGAACCTCAAATCCAGGTCTGTTGGGTCGTTCTCCAAAATCCACATCAAAGAGTTAAAATATTCACTGTCCTGAAAAGACAACAAACTAATTTAAACACACCACAGGTCTTCCAAATTGCTTGTAATGTGAAGTTCCTGATTCAAGGTGTTTACTCTATAAAGAGACACTCACAACAGACTCCATGTCCTGGAGAGTGATAGGCTTCTGCAGCATCATCTTGTAGAAAGGCCGAATGAAGAACGCTTTGAAGGGCACAAACAAAAATGTTAGAATCCATTAAAGTCACACAACTTGATCTAATCATTTTTAATTTCCTCACCGCTGTGGCTGCTGCCTACATAACAACATTTCTACAAACACTTTCACAAGTATCATACAGACAGATAGCACTCACCATCGAGCAGTTTGCCATGATAGACAGCCATGCCTGCCACCCGGCCAATGAACTTGAAGTAGGACAGGTGGTCCTCGTTACATAAACCTGAGTTGGGGTTAATTTGCAGCGTGTAGTTGTCCCTGGAAGACAAACACAAAATCAGCTCCCCTGCTTCCAACTTGGAGATAATTACAGCTCTCATATGTGTATTTTTATGTTGCTAAAAACCAAACAATTCTATGTTTATGTATTAATTTTGACCTGTGCTTGTATTTTCGTTGATGCTCAGTCTGTGCAATACTAGACTGGTCTGGGTTACTATACTCATTTAAACACACCTTAATGATGTATAAGATGAATAAGAAGGTGTAAAAAGAGACTCACGTGGCAGAATACTCAAACAGTCCATAGTACGGGTTGAACATCTCCTTAGACATGAGGAAGAACCACTCCCTTGCGATGCCACCATAATCCAGTCCTTTTTCTCCCTCAAACTCCACCCACAGTCGTGCCTTCAGCAAGTCAGCCCTCTTCACTGACAGGATGCGTCGGTATGAGTCCTCGAACACTGCATTTCTTCTCATCTTCATCTCAAAGCGGTTTGGGATGTCAGCCTGCAAAGAAATGTATGGAGCTCATTAAAATAAAGCTTGTGATTATTCAGTGGTTAAAGGCCCCATGTTTTGCTAAAAGTGGATGTATACAAGAAAATGTTCCAAAAACACATATTTTACACATGCTGTCTGTTGCTGCAGCACCTCGTTTGACTCTCTGAGTGAACTCTCTGTGTTAGTGTCTCTCTCATTAAGGGTCACCTCTCAAAAAGCCCAGTCTCCTCTGATTGGTCAACTCTCACCAGCCTGAGCAGGCACCGCTCACAACAGCTCTTACAGTGTTTCTGTAACCACAGTCGTGCTGACGGCGTTGTTGAAGGTGGTGACTGTATAGCTGTGACATCACAGCCTTACAGCCGTCCTGATGGCTTGTTTGAAGGCACAGTTTCTGAATACAGGCTGTGTGCATTTTCTCACATATGGAACATTTTGATAATTTCACAGAATATATTATATATAGAGCACTATGCTTTATATTAAAAAAGACATCAAAATCCCACTTTCTATCATTTGGGACCTTTAAACAAATAAAGAATATGTGAAATTGAGACAAAAAAAACTGATATGAGAGCAAAGGTAATACTAGTCCTCATTAGAATAGTTTTACTTGCAAAGTAAATATTCTCAGTTACACTCACCGGTTTCTTGAGCTTCTTCCTGAAGTAGTCATACTTCTGTTTATAATCTCTGGAATAAGGCACTGCCTATAAGCAAAAGAGGACAGTGTTCAGTGGCAACAAATCAATCCCAACCTTATGACCTACTCTGTGGTCAATGATACATATCTATAGGAAACCTTTAAGCTATAAAAAGAGAACAGGTTTTATTGTATGCTAATATCATGTTACTGGGGATGCAAGATATGGATTTTTCGCTCATCTCTTACCAATAATCTATAATTACTTGATACTTATGGCCGATAACGATACGATAACTGATATTTCACATGTTTTGTATTGAAAAGAAGTTCACATGGTTTATGCACACCTGAGGGTGAGTAAGGCTCAGATGTAGGGAGTGAAAACATATTCCACAGCTCTCATAAGATCTTTTAAAACTTGTACACTTGTTGCCTCCTCTCTAAACCCCTTTGAAACATGTGCTGCAAACTGCAAATGTGTTGACTTCTTCTAAAACTGTATGAACATATTTGATTGTCTTGTTTTCTCTGTGTTTATTTTTCAAACCAACTTTCAAGGTGCAAATAGACACCCAGTGTATCAGAGTTTGTAAATGCTTTTCAAGTCAATGAAAGGAGTTTGCTTTCTCATTATCGGCTCTATTTATTGGCTAACATTTTACGGACACAGATGAACAGCCAACAATATACATAACCCAATATTGGGCCAGTAATTCAAAAATATATCGTATTTCCCTACATTTACTGAGAAATAAACGTTCCAATTCAGGTTATACTTACTGGTCCAGTTATAGCTGGGTTCTGTAATCTGGGGTCATCCCATTGTGTGGTCCTGGTGTCTATGGAATATAACACATCAGAGGCCCTTTATCAGTATGGAAAAATACTCATCATTTAGTCTGAGATGTATTTTATTGATGAATGTCATACGTACTGTGATCTATGTAGAATATCCTCCCATCAGTGTGGACTCGCTCCTCCCAACCAGGCTAGGAAGGAAACAAAATTAATAATTTAATAATGCTTTAATAAGTTGACTAAGGACTATTGAATACAGTAGGCAGAATTGTCAGCTCCAACGCTGAAAAAGACTTTCAACTATTTGCTACTGATCTATTTGTAGCTGATGAACTTACTGGCAGAACGCCAAGATCAGATGGATCGAGTGAGGCTCTTCTCCTCTGCTGCACAGGAATCTTTAGCCTCGGATCTTCCTGTTCAAAGATAAACAAACAGGGCGCGTTTCAGTCAAAGAGGATTGCATACACAGGAGATACTACTGCTGAACAGACTTTGCGTATCAGGACACAAGTAAGAAAAAGTCTGCTTAGCAGTTGAAACTCATTCTTGGTGTGGAAATAAAATGCTAGCTTTCTTGGTGTGTGCGCCTAGTGGCCATTAATGGAAATGCATCTCCACGTGGGTGGCCACCACTTATAATTGAAGAAAAAAGCACTAAGTGTGTTGCCTTCTCACCCAGGTAGTAGTCTTTGTGTTGTGGTCGATGAAAAAGGGTCTTCCACTGGGAGCACTGCGAACCTCCCAACCGGCTGGCAGGAAGCCAGATTCATATGTGGGCTCGGGGCTCGGGGTGTGCTGGGGAGACTCTTCACTGGGGGTAGGCGGTTGGGATGGAGGGGGGCTCTGGGGTGAACCTGCACCACCCTGTGCTGCTGCTGGTGCTGTAGGTACATCGGAAGTTCTCTGTCAAACAAACATGGAGACAAATACTAGTGTTAAACAAATGACAAAGGACTAGACTTGATGTCCATATGTCAGTACATACACATATATATACACGTTAGTACATTTGCCCACCCCATTGACAATAAGAAAGCCCGGTTTGTACCTGAACGAGGGGTTTTGTCCATGAAGTTGTTCGACTGTTGTGGTTGATGTAGTAGCGTCGTCCTTTATTGTCTCGCTTCTCCTCCCAGCCTGGAGGAAGCCCAGTTGAGGCTGGAAGCAGCTATTGAATGACATAAAAATTTAATAAAGTGATCAATACTGAAACCTCGAGCTCCCTGTGAAACACAACACCAACAAAGACATTCATCTCACTCTAACCATTTCCTAACAGCACAGGAAGTGAGAGAAGCCATGCTGCTTAAGGAAAATAAATCACTCACACAGCAAAACTCTGATGCAAGACAGGTTTGGTAAAAGGTAGGAAGGACGGAATGATTTCAACAGGGTGTGAAATACTTACCACAGGATTAACGGGATGTTCCTCTCCTGTTGAAGACCGGGTACTTCCTCTGAGACTGGAATGGCGTGAATTATTAGCATGATCCTGCATCAGAGGGGAAGGATGATAAATACAACAATGATCATCTGGCTATTCATGTGTTTTCTACTGTACTTTCCTCCTCTCTCTCACTGGAAGCCTGTGGTTCATATAAATCTCATTATGTGTCTCTCTTCCTCTGACTTACGGTAACTACAACCTTATGCTCGACAGAAAATGACTCACTGTCTGGGAGGTGTTCACCTCACTGGATGAGGCCCATGAAATGTTAACGTTTCTCAGATCGTCGCAGAATGAGTTGAATTCAGGCACAGGCGTTCTGGGTGTAGTGACCTGGTTATTGCTGTGGTTCAAAGTGGCCTCGTCCTCTGTAATGACCTCCCAGCTCTAGAAGATAAGACATTAGAGACAATTTAAGGACACACAGTGGGAGACTGATCTAAGGTTAGCTCTGCCAAAGTACTCGGTTTAAATATACAGTGCAGGCCACTGGGAGTTCTGTTTCAAAAACCTAAACGATAGTTTGTTTAGAGGAAATGAAAGTGTTTATGCCAAAGCCCTCAAAGGACAAGCCACAACTGCACTGCTATAGCAACATCTGGCTTCAACATGGGCTATCAGGATCCATTCGCCTAAAAAGCATTGCTAAAATCTCTGTTGTGGACAAGCTGTGTGATATTCTTAAACCTGTAAAAGATATTTTTTGCCACTTGGGGAAGTAGAAACAAGCTGTGAACATATCACAGTCATATCATCACATTTAAGTTGATATGTTGAACAAACAGGTGCCTATTTACACATCCAGATACAGAGCAACAGTATCGTACTTTTGTTTCTGCTGAAGTCCAATATTTGCTTTCTTTTTAGTTCTGTTTTTGCTCTTTTGCCAGATCGTGATGGAAAATATCTGGCTCTTTAGATGCTAAATGCTCCAATATGTTAACCACCTATTTATTAACTGTGTCTGCCATCTGTTTGGTGCTGAGAAGGGAGTGCAAAGTAGGTTTTTTGAGTTTTTTCCCTGGAAACTACAGCCTGCGGCATAAAGAACAATGATATGAAGGCTGTGACATTACAACCAAAAACAGTTTAGTCATCAGCTGAAAAATGATAACAATAAGATGAAAAACGGTGAAAAAAGCTTGAGCGAGTTAAGACCCGTTCAGTGGGCATGTTGGGATTATGTTTTAAAACTCATTCATCAAATCATTTTCCGTCCTAAACAAAATGGAAAAATACAGGTAGGTCTGAACATAACACAGTAATGCAATACAAGCAGGACACAGTGAAGGGCATGCAAATGGAAATGCAAATATAAAAAAGTTCAAATAACCTCAGGAGACTCTCGTGTGGTGTTCTCATCAGGGTCTGAGATCTGTCTGCGTGTCATAAAAGCATGCTCCACCTCCGTATTATTATTCTGTCTTCTTTGCAGCTCCACATTATTGTCTCTGTTTAGGACGAAAACACACACACATACAGATTTACCATCAGTACTGCACCAACAACTACACCAATTTTTTTTTTTATACATTTGCAGACAAGACTCTGCTTACTGCACTGTGGGTCGTTGCCACTGTGTGGTTCTGCTCTCATGATTGACAAAGTAGGTTCTCCCCAGGTTGTCCTGCCGTTCCTCCCAGCCAGGGGGCAGAGCAGGCAGCAGCTGGCTTTGTCTGGGACCTGACATGTCCTGAGACTCCAGAAACTCCCAACTGGGCTGCAAAACATGAACAAAACGAGTTAAAAGGGCAGCCCAAACAGGATGAAGACAACGTACTACTGTCAGCTGTTTGACTGTACACATCAAGGAGGATTTACGATCGTTCTGATGAAATTATAATAATAATAATAATATATTTAATTTGTAAAGCACTTTACATTTAAATAAATCTCAAAGTGCTACAGGAAAAGCACCAATATAAGAAAAAAAAAATCATCAGCATATTCTAAAAACAGTGACGTACACACAGAGTGACAACTATAAGCTAGACCCAAAGACTTACATTTAGATAATAGAGATTATCCATGCTCTTAAATAACTCATATCACTCTCATCAACTTTGATTGTTGGGCACGGAGAAGTTTGTTCAGAACAAATTCACTGTGATGTGACTGATAGACCAGTGATTGATGCTGTCATAAGTTCGCTTGAGGCCATCAAGCAACGACTGAATGACCTTATCGAACTGAGTTTATCTATCATAAACGGGTAATTAAAATCACTGAGGAAGCAAACTAAACACAAGATGATATTATTGAAGATCATGAGAGATAAGTTGTTACTGCACAAACGTTAGCCAGACTTACATCCGTGTCCTCAGTCTGATCTGCTGTCTCCTCTTCCGATCCTGGGTTTTTTGGCAGGTACGTCATTTTAAGACGCAGATGTCCTTTGACTCTAGACTTGTGACTGTGCAACAAATAGATTAAGGAATAAATAAATATGTCAGGATGGTTTAAAAACAAAGTATTAACGGAAATGTAACCATTTCTCAAAATAAACATGTAAAAATGGAATGAAAAACGGGAAAAGACAAAAGATTTAATAACCATGAAATCATGCCAACCTTCGTGGGTGAAGCAGAAAATCCTTGAATGTGAATGGCCTTTCTGTGTTAGGATTTTCTGTCTGAGAAAGAAACATAACAATAAAAAAGGAAATCCGAGAATCTGAGAAGACGATAAAAGGAAATCTTTAACTCTCCAAACAATTTTACAGCCACGTGAATAAATCTACAGCCCTGCATTGTATCATAACACTATATATTTAAAGATACGACCGCATGAAATGATGTGTGACATTGCACCATGAGGGCAAATGTGTGGGTGTTGTATTTATAATGAAACAAAGCAGGAACATAACATAAACATGACGGGCTGTGTTTACAAAACTATAGACAACGATGTGGAACAGACACTAGAATACGGGTGAGCACGTTTACATCCACATGGTGACTGGAGTGAGATTGAGGTCGAGAGCTCGTACGGTAAAAACTACAGTAAAAACAAAATGCAGTCCACTCACTTGACCTTAAATCAAGTCACATAGAGGAAGGATTTCCTGCAACAAGGAACTCACCGGGATCTGATTCAAGGGGACGTCCACCTGTCCCAGGAAGTCATCCCGTGTCTGTAGGGAGAGAGACACACAGGATATTGACAATATTGTCTCCAATGTCAGAATCATAACAATATTATTTCCTCACACACACACACACACACACACACACACACACACACACACACACACACACACAGAAGACTGGCCTGGACATGTTTCGTTAGAAGCATGCAATGTGTATTTTTAGTGGTGTTTTACCTCCCGTCATGTCTCTATCATATTAAGACAAGTCCAACTATCTTAAATCATCCGAAGGACAAATACAGCACTATTTCCTACTTGAAACAAAGAGTCATTTGACTTGATCCATTTCCTCATAGATTAAGAAGTAGGAGAGTGTTTATCAGGCCACAATGAATGGCTGCACTGTGTTATTGCTAGAAAGACCGGGACAAAAATAATGTAGCATTTGTCAAATAAACTGTCCCTTCTTTGAACACTTCACACATTCACTGCATGCCTTTATTGCAGTCTCACAGGCAGAAGGGCTGAAGGCACTGTGGGAGTCAGCTTTGAGACCAAATTAACACCCTGCAGCAGGTCAGACCGTCCAACAGCAGTATAGAGTGTTTACGTGAACAAATATAGATGCAAGCCTCCTTCGTCCTGCCCTTGCAATAGTGCAGTCAAGAAAAGCAGTTAAGTCCAAGTTAAAAGAAAAGCAACAAGCACACAAGCGATGATTAAATTCTGAAAACCCATATGATCATCCCTTTTAAAAACTCAGTTTTTAACCACAATAGTCCTGTTTGTTTGAATTACTAATAACCTCAAGTACATCAAAGTTAATTGTTGGAAATCGCAGCCCGTTGGTTTAGAAATTAGACTTTACTCAACAGCAACAATTGGTTATTCATATACAATATGAATACAATACAATACAATATATATTAGTTAGTCACTTGGGATAAAGACTGTCGGCTAAAATGTAAATCAGAATTTATTGATTTATCATCTGATCGTTACAACGTCAGAACATTCTAAAAATGACTAATGTAAATGACTTATTTTGTCTCAACAGCAGTCTCAAACTTATGAAAAATCCAGTTTACTATAAAGTACGACAAAGAGAGGCAGCAAATCATCTCAACTCAGAGACTGGAGTTGAGAAATTTCTGGCATTTTTGCGTTAAGTCTCATTACTAGTCTGCAAGCTGTAGATGCTCGCCATTCCCAGGGAGCAGTTGCATTTATGGCTGCAGTAGCATTGTTGTGTTTTACAGTGAGCTATTTGTTTAAGGGGATATCAGCATTCAGTATCATCAATATAAGTTACATTTATTTACACACCACAGTCCACAGGATATTAAGACAGTTAAAATGTGTGTATCTTTTGGTATTGTTTGCGTGTGGCCCCTATAATAACCACTGACTTACTTGAGTGTATGTGTATAAAGTATACACAAAAATGTTGTTTCATATTGAACATTTTCCTTTCTACTTATATTTATATTCACAACAGTTAATGACAGTAGAGAGGAAAATAAAGATGACAAATATGATAGTGATAAAGCTTTTTCCTTCTGAGTGAGGCATAAGATCTTTACTTTAAGTAAAAAAAAAATCAAGTTCATTCACACTGATTAGACCTACTTTCATATAAACTCTGCGTCTTGTCATCATGCCACCTGCTTCTTCTGTACATCAGCATTTATCAGTATACTCTGCCCTTAATAACTTAACTTAACAGACTTCTCATATATTGCGAAAATGAACGATACAAACAATCACAGACTAACCAGACAACTGATGCCTCTGTCAAAATCAAACCTCTGCTCAGTCTTTCATAAACAGTAATGCATTAACAATTACAGTATCATACTGTAGTGATGATTGTGCCTGCTGGTTTGAAAAGTTAAGTGTGTTGTTTCTACTTCAGAACTCACAAATATCATATTCTATGTAGTGAAAACATCTCTTTCCCTGCAAATGTCCTGGGTCTACGGTGTGGTGAGGCGAAGCTTAACAAGGAGGGAGTGTATGGCCTGGACACATGACGAGACCTCAAGATAAAAAGTCAACCAGAGATAAATGTCCATTCAGAGCATCCCTGAAGGTTCATGTGACACTAAAAGCAACTCAGTTTAGCATGTGGCATTAAGCAGTGCTGACCACATACTGTATGAGGCTGTGGCAAACAGCTAGAGACACATGTTTTGGTATCCGTGGAGCAAGCTCAGTGATATCCATCTTAGCTCTGCAACGACAAACTACTTTTAACAGGTGGACAGCGGCTTGTGAAACCTAAACTTCTGAAGAGCCGCCCAACTAATGTTATTGGAGCAGGCAAAGTGTCTAATGATGAGCCATCCTGGTTACGAACTGAGGTACAAATCTGTGAAAACATTGACATTTAAGAAGAAGTTATGTTTTGGCAAAGACACAAAGGAGCAAGTGAAGGCTGCCAGAGCTGCAGAGATTATGTTTAATTATCATGACAAAGTTAATTCTAAGCTGTAAAATGTTGTGCATCGGCCTTGTTTTTTTTCCACACTGGAAACTATTCACTGGAGGAGCCAGCACATTTCATTTGTTGTGCTGATGGAGAATGCATAACCACTGTTGAGTTAACAGGTACTACAAGCTTTCTATAAAAGTCTCAGTGTAATACTGATTCCTCTCTAACCTATATAAGCACGAGAAAAGGTTGGCTATTTCTACATAGTTATTTTTAATGCTTGTAAGTGGTCAGATTTCCGGTGAAATCAGACATAGAAATTTACAGTACACAGACCGGAAGTGCCTGTTTACATTTTCCCAAGCAAAGTTTTACAGCGAGTTGTGCATTTAATGGTTAAAAGGAAGCAGGAGGAGACTTCTGTTTAAGACAAAATACTTTGTGCCTATGGCTGATAGCAGAGCAGTATTGAAGAAAAATGTAAGAATTGACCAAATAACAAAAAAAAAAGCTGTAACCGACAATCACAGAGCAAGGGTGAAAAAAAGGTCAACTTTGATTGGTCATTCCACAGAAGGAGAGACTTATGACATTTTAAAGGATTCAAAACAGATCCTGAATTGGCCCTCTTCCTCCTACGCAGGTATGTTATACAGGGAATGAAATCGACCTTAGCTTTCTCAACAAATGTATTATTCACAAGCAACCAAATCTGTACATGAAACCCAGGAGTTTGAAAAGTAATGTTTCGAAAACTAAATTTACTTTGATTCACCATCGTCATATTGCAATCAATTATATCATATATCAAGAAATTCATAAATCCTTATTGCTATACCTCCTGCTCACATCTGTGTTGTGTCAAGACAGATCAAGATCTTATATCTTACGATACAGGGTATTTAAATAGGTGAATGATTTATGTAAACCACATGTTATGACTTTTCAAGGAAGAAGGAAGTACTACTCTCCACAGCAAACAGTGTGGCAGCGGCACAAAACTAGTTTAGACAAATCAAATCTTCACTAGATTTAATTATAGTTAAATATGGGCCATTATACGACGATATCTGTTTATTCTGCTTGTGCCTTTAATAAGCTATGACTTGCTTTTGTGGCAAACGCAGCAGAGAGATTTCTGATTCGTGTTGTTCACCTTCCGTGTCTAATGTGGTCACACCTGGTTGTTCATTAACTCATGTGAGGAGGGACAGTTGGTTGAGGGCACAGCAGATAAGGGGCAGCAAACCTCAAACTTTCGTAAAAATTTCCATTGTGGCTTGTGACAAATTTGACCATATAGTTTTCCAGTTATTTTCCAAGCAGTATTTGATTTGGTTTTTGTTTAACTAACTACAGTAGTTACAAATTATGTCACATTATGTATCATATTTGGTTAAAGCAGGCATAGTGATAAATCGCTATTAGTTTTGTCACCTCGTAAAAGTTTGGAATTTCAAAAACTACAGATGTTAATTTTTCCCCATTTATTTGTGGTGCTTGCAGGCATGAGGCGATTCTTTTTACAGCTGCTGTAAAAATGTCATCGGTGAGTACAAAGCTCATTTAGTCAATGAACTCACTACCTGCTTGCATTTTAAAATGTGTCAGTCTATAAAGGAATGAGAAACCCATAAGACCATTTGAGTTTTGTTTTAGTATTTTAACATGTTATTTGAATATGTAATGAAATGTACTTTTGATAGTGAATAATATTGTTGATGCTCCGTTGTGTGTTGGCACAGTCAGAATGTAAACAAAGGCGTGCGTATTTGATGCAGATTTCTGAGAGGGAGATGTTTAATTTGACACAGGACTAAATACACATGGAGGACTATCAACAGCAAACTCAAATGAAATAAATACACTCAATAGTGGCATTTCAGGGGCATTTTAAAGTGACAAAATGAAATCTAGATTTACAAAAGCAAATTTAGCTATTTAAAAGTTAATGGAGTGGCTAATTACTGCAGGGGACCTTCATACTTGACAACCTGCTAAATGCAGGGGGGAGGCTGACACCTGATACTTCACAAACACTGCCTGGCAGGGGGACCCAGAGGGAAGGGACACACCATCCTTTTACTGGGAAAGGCTCACGCTCCCATCCTGCCTACATTACATTACCCCCACCACCCAGACACACACACCATGTCCACAGATGGCTGGCATGACTGTGCGCTGCTCTAGTATCATGCTGTTAAATTTGAATCCACGGGACTGGGCAGAGCTACAGACCACCAGACTATCTGGAGTCAGGGGGAATATTTCAGAGGCACTTTATTTATATCAGCAAGGGGGCACTGCTTTTCCCACCACTAAAATTAGCCTGGGTAAATACTTAAGTCGATCACTCATAGCGCTAACAGAATAATAAAAATGGAGAACTAACTAAGTTGAGCACGTCTTCACACACACCAAACAAATGAACACACACAAGATGAAAGATCGACAACTTTTCCTTCTTGTCACGCTTTTCTTGGAAACCACCAAGCAAATGGATTTACTGTAATGTAACCGAATACCTCTGAATGTTTGTCCACATTGGGCTTGTTAATTGCATGACTTAGCTGTAGCAATCTTCTCAGTTTCTGAGTTTCGCTCTGGCTTGTGGCGAGCCTAATGGCTGACGCTGAGTAAACAGAGTTTTAAGGATTTAAATGGCATATATGTATACTCCCCACTCCATTTAAATATCTAGTGTCAGAAAAATAATCCCTCTTAAACTATCCTTCATTAAAAAACTGCCAAAGAAGCAACATTTAGCACAAGGCCAACATTAGCATATTTGTTATTTAAAGTACTTATGACAGTTAACTTTTACCAAATGTTTGGTATAAAGGCTGAAGTCAAAGTTGTGTCACCCAAGCAGTCACAACAAAGCAGTATGGAATCTACTTGAACCAGTTCAACGACATTATGAGTAACAAAGTGCTCATTCATAAGGCCTGTCTGAGTCAGATATCTTGACCACTTTTGCCACACAATTCACTGTGAAGTTTCAGACATCTCAGCTCGTTCCTAATGGTCAGACACCATCAGTTAATAAAGAAACTTAATGCTCACCTTGGGGTTTTGACCGGGGCTCTTTGGTGTATTATTCCCTTTGTGGTTTGTGTTTACATCAGTGACAGAGCTAGGTAGCTTAGCCGGGCAGCAAGGAGACAAATGAATGTGCACATGTGGAGAGCAAGGGCTACTGAGTTTTGGATTTGAAACGTGACATGAAATTCCAGTGTTAGCATAGGGCACCTCCAGAGAAAAGCTCCTTTGTATGGCGCGATGACAATGGTTTTCCTCAGGCATTTCCTGGCCTTTTCCTGAGCAGACCTTTTGGTTTCTCTCTAACGGTTTAGTTGAGGAGAACAAACAAGCAGAGGTACTACGATACAGTTTTTTGTGAGGATCATGTTCACCCTCGGCTGGGTTGGTGACTGTAGCCGTGGGTGCAGCTTCCTTCCCGGGTATAATTGGTCTCTGGTGGGCAAAATGTAGCAGAACGCTACTAGAGTGACGGTTTGATCTGTCTAGGTTCGATGACAGTTCCATCACTTTACTCCTTTCCTCCGTTTTGCCTTTTGGTTCATCCTGTAAAGGAATATTAAATTGCACCATATGTTTGGTGTCCCTGGACTCGGCTGCACAATTTCCTTTTGGGAGACGACGGCCACTTACTGCCGTAGTGGTGGACCCTTTGCAAGTCACTTCCTCATTATCTTGTGAGAATTCACTTGCAGATGTCTGAAGAAATGACTGGTGAGACCCCCTCAATGGTGGGAGAGCAGGTAGAGCCACTGGACTGACTGGGGAAGCAGGTGGGGTGCTGCAGGGGCTCTTTGGAAATATAACCAAGGAGGAGCACCGTCTCAGCGGGACCTTCGACTTGCGGCAGAGATGACTCCTCTCCTGGGTGGTCCTGTGCTTTTCCGGAGCCTCTGGCTCAAAGATGCTGTTGCTGCTACAGTACCCGCCATCGCTGGCCATGCTGCTGCTGCATGAGCCTCCGTCAGAGCCACTACTTGCTCCTCCTTCGCTGCTCCCAGGGTCTCCATCCTCTATAGTGCCATCCGGCTCTCCACTGACCTTTCCACGGGGCTGCAGCGCGATCTGCAATATGCTCTTCTTATTAGATCCTCCAGTGTTCACCCTGGGTATAAATACTGAAGAGTATCGCTGTAAATTAGCATAGTCTGGTGACAGAGGAGTCACCTTCAAGTGGACAGAACTATGCGCCAGAATCTCTGCGGGGCTTCGAGCTGGCACGCTGACTCCACTCTCCTCACCATGGCTGCTGAGGCTCTCTGATAGAGGGTCCGTGTTGCTTCTCCTTGACGCAAAGTGCAAGCGCAGCCGACGTGCCATTCGTTTAACTCTCTAATCCCTGCAGCGCCAGCGAGAGCTGCATGATCAAACTTGCTGGTAGGAAAAAAGGGAGGCAAAGCAACTGCTCCGAGCTCTGCTCTGTGATCACAATCATTAGCTGCTGTACATTGCCAAAATAGCTCTGGTGACAACCTACATTCCTCTCCAGGCTGATCTCAGCTTTTAGTCAGAGGAGGTCAGTGGTTCTGTTTGGAGACATGACCCAAACACACGACCTTTGAAACTAGAGCAATCACAGAGGTTTGCCCCTTTAAGGGAGCTTAAACTCTATAAAAAAAATAAAAAATTACACAAAAACTTCAAGGATAAAGCTTCCACCTCTGACCTGCTTTATAACTTTAGCTTAGCTGCTAGTTAACTGAACCTTGAGTTCTATACAAATTAACATCTAACACCCTGAATCTTTTCTAGCTGCCTCGCTCCTGTTTACCCTTTTGGAAAAACAACAACATGGAAACCCTCAATGCTGCATCTTAGACTGAAGCTCTGGTAAACTGTTACATCTGCCTCAAGCACCTCACGCAAGACTTCCTGCTGCAGCTATGCTTCTAATGTTTCTGCTGCTCTGTGCCCCCACAAATATTTTTACCCACTGCTATTGAATTACAGGAAATCAAAGGGAATGACTTTCAACATAATTCTGTATAAACCTGAGGACTGGGTTGTTAAACTGCATTGCAGACAAAAAACACCCTAGCTTGTGAAAATAGGCAGGAACGTGAAAAAAATTAAAACTTAAATCATGCAAAGGTAGATCTAAAATCCAAAGTCGAAAGAAATATTTCACAATGTTTTCTTGCTCGTGAAGAAACAGAAAACTTGTTAAACAAAAATGCAGAGATGAAGTGATATGTGACATATTATCTGCTTATCTACAGAAAACAAGGAGATAAGAACGAGAACGAACTGGGATTGCTTTGACAGTGACATGACACCTGTTAAATGACACCTCATGTAACAGTCAGTGCTGGTCTGATTTCCGCTCCATGGCTGTTGACAGTTCTGTTTATTAATGGCAGCCTATTGTGAGCCAGGCTGGCCTATTTCAGGGCATTACCCTGCATCCAAATCACTTTCAGTATAGGGTGTAATAGTAAGAGTCGTGGCCAGGATAAAGATATGATTCACCAGTGGACACTGCAAGGCTGTAGTGACCTATTTTTTAAACCAACATGACTACCGGGACACCTCGTGATAGGCTATTAATCACTCATCAGGCCAAAAGAAGGTTGAACTGACGGTGGTACGTAGGCCATAAGATCAAATTAGTGACGCACACACCACATGCCACGTCATACATACTGTGTAATAGGCTCATAATAAAGCAAAGCTGCCGATAATATACACATGAGTGTGACACCAAAATGAGCATTGTGACTAAAGGAAAAGCTGAAGGACAAACTATATTTAATAAACTCTTTAGAGAACGTGTTTGAGTGTCATTACAAACTGTGCCGATGGGGTGTGGTTAGAGTAGCCTGCATTAGAGATGGGAGGGCTCTGACAATCAGCAGGAGCTAATGAGTTGATGAACTGTGTGTGTAATCATTATTTTAGCAGCTTTAATGAGTTTGGCTAACAAGTTGCTAAACTATCACTTTGTGACAGTCTACAACCCTCCTCACCACAACTCAGTGACAAATCAAATCTAAGAGAGTAACTTGTAGCATCCACATTATTTCTAGTCCCCATGAGACTTCTGGTGCATCTTGTAGTATAACCTGAACTGGCATCTACCATGGAAACAGGGACAAGACTGAGACTACGCTGCCCCTGCAGCTTGTTCAGGTCACTGTGAGAAAGGGCAACAGTGAGCTGAAAGCGATCTCAAGTGTGGTCCTACTTTTCAAAACTCAACGAAGACAACAATGTAATATTTGAAATGTGCAATTAAAAGCTGTTGAGGACAACATGTCAACCTGTGGAGACATATGATCAAACACGTAGTATTACTAAAAGCTGCACAGCGTACCTTGTTTGATAGTCTGTAACCAAGGTATCCTAGAGCAACCACAGGTAACATTAGCACGCCTGCAGCCAAGGCGGAGAAAGTTAAACCCTCCATCTCAAATAAAATTTACCAGCTAGTAGGATAAGTTATTGATGGAGATAACTGGGCTTTTTTCCCACTGTCTTGGTTGACATTAGCTTTTCCTAGCATTAGCTAACACTTTGTCACTGGCTACTATCGTCTGACCTATTTTTTGCTTTTGAAAGTCTATTATTTGCATTACAGAGAAAGTTAAGTACAGTGAAAAGATACCATTGGGTAGTGGAACCGAATTCAAGGTACCAATACCCATATTGGTTCAAATGTGAATGTATCAATTCCTAATATTTACCATTAAGTGTACTACATTTACTATCCGCCAAGTACTGTCAAAGACCCAAATCTCAATTTACGTCTCACTATTTAGATAAGTGTTGAGTATCCATTATCCACTCTAGGGAGCAGTAAATGAGAGAACAAGGAAGTGATTTCAGACAAAGTTCCAGTCACTATGTCCCAGCAAATATTGACAATCATCTTTTATCTTCTCCCTAAATGTTCTTTCTGAAAAAAAAGGTAGGTAGTGTTTATGCTGCAGCCCTGTCGTGATAGTTGACTGTGATTTAGTAGAATTTGCTCTCTGGTTTATGGACTCTTGAGATTTTGTCATTTGTATTTGTTGTCCAATAGTGTATTCAAAGCTTCACAGTTTCTCACAGAACAAAG
This sequence comes from Diplodus sargus, assembly GCA_903131615.1. Classification (NCBI taxonomy): domain Eukaryota; kingdom Metazoa; phylum Chordata; class Actinopteri; order Spariformes; family Sparidae; genus Diplodus; species Diplodus sargus. The sequence continues at coordinate 2,788,999 of CAEMYA010002058.1, forward strand.
CACATGGGCCAGCTGTTGCGGTCAACCAGTATTGGAAGTTTATTTAGCTGGTTGTATCGTTGCGCACCTCAACAAATAGTGAGGGCAGAAGGATTCATCTTTATAGCAAAAAACTTAACAAAGCCAGATACATGTAGATGCTATAAAGCAGGACATGTCAACCTGATCAAAAATGTTCTGGACATCACATGATATTCTGGTTTGTCTGTGGACAGATCTGTGAAAAGTTCCTGAATTCTTTCTGTATCTGTCGGTAACACAACAGCTCTTAACCATTTTATCAGGGTTTTCCATTTGAATTCATAGAGGCCATTCATTCAAGGGATAGTAACCATGGTAACTTCCACATATGGTGATGTCATGTGCATACCATCTATTCAGGCTTGTTACAAAGACATCTCCATGCCAGCATGTGATATCTGAAAGGAAACTATTGAAAGTATCTCACTACATTTTGAATGTGTTACTTTGAATAAGTCAGCCGGTGTCTGGGAGCTTGTGATTGTCTTCGGCTGCTGCTAAAAGATCTTGGAACCAGGAGGGACAACACTGTTGTTAGATTGTTAGATTATGGTGTCCTTCCTTGTTTCGCCTGGAGAACTTCTTCTCTTTCCTCATTAATAAACATCTCAACTTGCTCAACAAGCTGCAAAAGGGCTGAACTGCATAAAGTGTATTACTTACTATTTACAAAATTACTGATCAGAAGCTGCAATGCTCATCACACTCCAAAACACCAGTTTTTAAATCTATGGATGACAGCCATTAGTTTTCAAAGATCATTGTTATGAAACAATCAGGAAACACATAATGGCACTAGGTGAAAGGCCAAACTGCAGATCACAAAGACAACATATCATTGTAGAACAACAACTCTACAATGAATGGAAAATTTCATATCTTTAAAAGGGACAAGCAAAAAGACCCAGTTTCATTCTCAGATTGTTGCTGACAAGACAAAAATGAACAAGTTTTTGTCCCATTCCTCTGTGTGTCAGAGCAGCATTGAATCACACGTGCTCAGAAGCACGTTCGCAGTGCTGACACACCCTCCGAATTTCTACCAAATCTATCCAGAACATGACAAGGCACAGTCTGGCAGTCACACCCAGGTTTGTTTTCTCATGTGACTGTAAACCTGTGACATAACACCTTCTAGAAACATTCAGCATTGCAAACAGAGTGAAGAAGAGAGTTCTCTAAAGATGGTTCTTAAGACTGAGGTGTATACCCAAACTGAAGGTATAATCTCACCTGACACCAAAGTTGGTTGTGTCTGAAATATGAAGTGATTTTCATCGCTTGAGTGTCATTTGTAATCTGTGGACCCCGGTATCTTATATTATGAGTATTTATATGTGTGTGTGTGTGTGGGTGTGGGTGTGTACTCTGTTTGTATTTACTTTCCAATGTGACCTGCCAAGGGACTGCAAAACTAAACAAATCTTGTGCAACACATCAAACTGAAACAAATGATCAAAGTTGTCCAAGCTTCTCCATAAAGAAGAATACAGAATTACAAAGCGTTGCAATGGTAAGTAACACAACAGCTGAAAGGGAGTGGGACAAAATGTTCACAATATTTTATCATCATAGCATAGCTTTGGAAGTTCTGTGCAGAATAGTGACAAATTGTACACAGTGGAGAAGAGAACAAATGGTTGCAAATAGCTGCCTCAAGCTGTGCACTGACTTGATTCTTCTGAGAACCCAACATGCAGCTCCTTGTTATATTCACAGAGCAAACTCAACCAGTTTGGACAGGCTGATGAATCAGTTTCTCACCATAGGGAAGACAGGGCAGGTAAAGATATGTCTAAATGTCACATAACTACATTCAGTTAGAAAACAGCCAGATATATTTAAATAACTACAACTATTACATCGACTAGAAGCACCTGCATTACCTATTTATATTCATATGTTATTCTTAAGTACTACTATTATTACTACATGTCTTCATAAACATTTAGTATGCTTGTAAGAGGTTAGGTGATAGTCAGTAGGGTCAAACACTTCGTGACTGTTCATGTTGGCTAAATGCTTGACTGTGTTTATATCACATACAGACGGCACAGTTAGCAGCACGTCCCAGACAACAGTGGCTCTGTCACTGTAGTGCGGCTGCTCAGGTGTCCCAATACCAGCTGTGCATCAGACCAGCATGAAACTGGGTCAAGAGCTCAACTGATATCGACCTGACATTCCCAAAAGCTTCAGCACTGCTGTGCACTAACTGTATAATCAACCAGAGAATGTTAGACGCTGGCCTCTATATTCACTGCAGCCTTCTATCTCCTAACTCAATCTGACATAACAACGTGAGCCTCAAATCTCACCAAGCTGCTTCTACACACAAGAACTCTACGCATTTGCGTCAGAACAGATAGTATTTAACTACATGTCATTGCACATAATGTCTCTGTCATCTACATGATCTACCCTTGATGTGATATCTGACTCTCCACGTACACTTGTACAGTAAGCTCCAGGCCTTAGGATGCCCCTATGGAAGCCAGATTTGCCCATATTTACAGCTCTGACTAATAAGGTATCTAATTTTTCAAACAATATCACACAGGTCATGGCAAAATAAGGGTGACAAAACAAAGTTAACTTTTCACTGACTGGAGGATACCTTTATCTACAGGGATATGTCACAATCGATTGTTTGGCATTCATGCTGTGTTTTTGGTAGACATACATGATGTTTATATAAATAACTACTTCTTTAAAGAGTTCTCTGCACATCCATCTGTTTTAAATATCCAACCGTTGTGATACTGTTTCCAGAAATAACATATTTGAGCTCTGTCCAATATGCTGAGTGCGTTAAAACTATCAATACCACACTGCTGTCAACTATCAATTAAGACATGTCCCTCTAAAGCAGAGCAGCTCTTAAAATTGATTTCCAGTACTTTATTTTCAGTGATTTGTTTAGATCAGTGTATACAGCCAGAAGCCCTATTTGTGTAGTGCTTGTCCAGGTATATAGTTCACAATATAGTTAACAAAACACCAACCCCATTATTATAACAAACTGACATTTGTCATGTACAGGTGGAGCAGGTTATCCACCTTCTTACAACATCTCCAGACTTAATGGATGTTGGTTTTCCCTGTCCACTCTGTGCTAAATGTACAGAAAATTAGATTTGGTGGAAAGTTAAGACCTGTATTTTGTTTTTCACATCAATAAACAGACACTAACACTATCTATAGGTGAACAAGCTGCAACAATCAACCAATTTGTTGATTGACAGCAAATACATAGGCATTTTTCAAACAGACTCTTGTCTTCTGTGATCGTAAAATTTCAGACAAAAAAACAGCTTTAAAAAGCATTTTCTTTTCTGACATTTGCTTGACCAAATGATTAATCAAGAAAACAATGAATGTTTAATTGATGAGGAAAGTTATTGTTGGTTAGCTGCAGCCCTGCAGTGAACGTAGCCTTCCACTTACTCTCAGTGAACATAAAGACACACTTAAATAGATTTTGTCAGGGGAAAAAAAAGAACTAGAGCAATTTAAAAGAAAAACTGTGTCTAGTTTGTCAGAATAATACAAATTATACACAGACACTTTTAACGTGAATATATCACTTACCAGACGGTTCTCGTCAAACACCTCCAACAGCATCCGATGCTTACTGGGATCAACCTGAAACAACAAATTGAATGTATGGTCAAAACAAAGTACTGGGTTCAACAATAATGTCTGGTCAAAAAGCCAACAACTTTTAAATGTATTTTATGGTTAAAGATGATGATACATCAATAAATTAATCAAGTGCCCTGTCATGACAGGCCACAAAACACTTGCTGGAACACACATGTATGTGTAACACAACACAAGATAGAAGATAAATAGACTTTAAAATATTGAATGTTTATCTATTTCAAGCTCCACTTACTCGGAAAAAGAATTCTTCATTCCATTTTGGGTCCAGTGACTTCATGCACCATGAGATGCAAAGGAAAAATAAAATCAAAGTTAACTATCAGTCAAACAAATAGACAGACTGAAACTGCAAATGTAGATGTTCAGTTACTCACCTTTTTTATTGTTTTAGTCTGAAGACTTGTGAGTTCTCCATTGACAGGGTCATAGAGGGATAGTCTTGTATATGGATCACTGAATGAAAAAGAGAGTCACGTATGTATTAATGTATGGTGTAGATATATAAGATTTTAAAATGTATACTTTCTGCTCTTTGTGTGAATCAGTAGATTATGTGGTTTCTGAAGGAAGTGAAACACTTTCCTGCACTGCCTGATCAGATCAGGCAGTGCATCCTGCCCTCAGAAACATTAACATAATGATTCCAGCTAGTTTATGCTCAACGGGAAATTGAGAGTAATTGTTAATTTATAATAGATTGAGGCACTGTGACATGCATCAAAACCACATCCATCATTGACATCATATTAGCCATTACACGATCTCAATGACACTTTAGGCCTGCAGCAATATTGTGGCATTAGTAATGTATTAAGTAGCTGGTGTTAAAGTGTTATCAACACAGCAGTTTTGGTTATAACGTGAACAATTAATCATACAGCAGAAAAAAGCAAAGAAAACCCACCATAATACAAAAATAACCAACATGTCATAAAATCTTGATTACATGTTATTGTTAGGTTGTATTTAATGCTGAGAAGGAAATGTTTTTTAAATGTTTTTCATCTAGAATTTGAAATAGAGCTAATAGTAAGACAAAAACAAGATGTTAAAAGGTCATAAACAGGTCAGTTAGAGGACTACATTTGCTTGTGTCTTTCAAGTTTTCAACCACCTCACAGTATAATCTTATAATGTAGAATAACCTAATCAGTACCCTTGACTAATTCATGCTCTTGAGAGAAGGGCCAGTGCAGCAGAATTCGGGGCTTTGCGCACACAAAACATCAGTTCATTTCTTAATTTTTAAAAATAAAGAACTTTCTTGTCCTTTTTTAGTATATGGTGGACTCAGTCAGAAATGATGACACACAAACTGACTCATGGTTCATTGAAAGATCACTGACGGTCTCTGACGTACGTGTATTCCTTGTTCAACAAATGTCCTCATCACCTTCCTGTCCTGCTAGACAATGGTTTAGAGGATGCAATTTCTGCAAGCAAGTTCTGACTGTCAAGCTGTACTGAAAATAGTTAAGAAATTTGACAGCAACAGGCCATCTCACACGCACAGGAAGATGACTTTGATTCCACAGAAAACAGAAAAACATAAAGAGACATGACCAACAAAGTTTCTGAGATACTGACAGATATATTAACAGTCAACAATTTTATATAATATAATTATATATAATAATTTGCTTAAGTAAATCATAAAAAATAAGTTTTTGTCAAATGTGAGGATTTGTTTTCTATTGGATATATTGTTGTTTATCAAACATAAACAACAATACAACAATACAAGTTGAGTTTCAGACTGTTGCTCGAAAAAAATAAGCAATTTTAAGGCATCATCTAGGGTCTGGGTTTTGTGAAAAGCATTTTCACCAGTAACTGCTTCACTGATTAATAGAAAAAATGATCAATAGATTAATGTAGAGCTACAGTGAGTCAACTAATGGATTAGTCAACTTCAATAGTACAACAGCACGACTGTGATGTTAATTATCTACAACTTACCTGGCTCCAAGTATATCTTTTTTGGCCAGCCCAATTCCAGCAATGACTTTCACTTTTAGGATTCTGGTTTCCTCCTGAAATAACCAAAAGAAAAGCCACGCAATTGAATGTATTTATACGATAACATCATGAAGACAGAGATATATCTTGATGGGCAATTACAGTCACACATAAATCATAAACCAAATAACTCAAGGTGAGTCAAAGAGAAAGATAAGAAACAAACAATAAAAACATAAATACAAACATTTTAACTAGAAACATAAAGCTAAGAACTCTAACTCTAAATGTACACAACAGTGTCTGGTGTTATCCTGTACATGGTCAGCTTAAGTCCAGTAGAGAGTGAATATTGTCTTGTGCTGGTTTCGCTTCATTAGAAATGTACACACTCATGCTATATACAGATGAGTATACTACAGAAATCAATAGCAATGTAGTTAATAGGGTTGGGACGATACAGAATTTATCTTTGATCATAGTAAAAAAAACAAAACACAACAAGTTGATCAGGCTTAATTTTCATTATTGGGATAACTGTGAATCCAGATAACTGTGACTATCCTCACATGAATGACTTGAAAAAGCTCCCTAGTTCACCCACTTACAGTCATTGTTAGATCGGATGTGTGTAAATAATCTGGATTCCAAACTACAAAAATCAACAGGGAGATGAGGTTAACACTATTTATCTATCCTTTATTTGTGCAGGAAGACCTTACGATTTATAACTACTTATGCAAAGCAACATTATGTAGAAACTGACATTATTTGCGACTTGGGGATCTCACAGTTTGAGTGCAACATCAATGTCGTAAATACAAATCCCGGGTTTGTAACAATTTGTCAGACATAATGGAGGTGACAACTTTACAAACAAAACTCCTTATGTCATAACAGTGTTATGTGTATCTTGAAGTAAACATGTAACGCTGTGATCCTTACATTGTGACACAGTGCAGAAACAGGGGATGGGGGGGCGGAGTGGCTGAGATGGAGAAACCATTTAACTTATTACAAGACACTGTACTATCAACATGATACATAATGTAGCTTTGAGTTTTTTTTGCGATTGCTTGTTTTTCATTTGAAAAAGATGTGTCCTATCTGTGATAAAATCGAAACATCTGTTTCCCATCAAAATGCAAGGTTAAAGTGAATCCAGTATGTCTCAGTTTTTATTTTAAAGTTTTAAGAATATTTGGATGAGTATTGGGATAATATCGGGGATTGCAATGATGTTGAACAGGGTAATCGTGACGAGAATGTCTCCTATTGTCCCATGCCTGGTAGAGAATCATAATCTGAGCAAACAAAACAATCCCCATTCAATCTTATCTCATTAATATGCAGAAATCTGTCTTTACACATGAATCCCTTTTACAGGCATGCTGTACAAACCCCCTCTGTACAAGCAGTGTCGCCCAGTATTGTCAGGATGATGTAACATCCTGACAATACTCGGCAGCTGAGCACATTTCCCACCATAACAACCCCAGCCTCATTTATGCCTTTACTGTAAAGTTGGTGATGAATCGTCATGTGATTTCGCAACCAAATCACAGCTCACACACACGGGCTTGGCATGAAGTATAACCTTACCACTGGGCCCTGACATTGTTATCTGCACCAGGGAGCTCTGACAACGTGATTTCCTAGCAAGATAATTCAGAGTTTAGTGTGTGTGTGTGTGTGTGTGTGT
>CAEMYA010002058.1:2800343-2819150 GCA_903131615.1 Diplodus sargus
TAAAAGCACTTGCTAAAATGCAAAAAAAAAAAAATGTCTGTACACTGAGCACAGCAACACAACAGTGGAGGGCAGTTCTACAGCTCTGAACCACTTTGAACAAGAGGAAGGGTAAAGGCTTAATGTAACACAAACGTCAGTGCTAACCAAATAAATGCAAATGTTTTCACAGACACAGTAAAGAGAAACATCTAAACTGAGAGAACAGATTCAAAAAACTGAATATAAATAAGAAAGATTTGTCTAAATTAAATTAAATTCCAAATGAGATAATCTATTACGGTGATATAATCTGCTTTGACAGAAGTCTTTAATATATCATGACATTAGTATTACACCATATAAATATGGATAGTCTCATTCCCACATTTTGAAACTTGTGCAAATATTTTCTGGGATAATTTTCCGCCAAAATCCAGTTCTTATTCATTATTAACCGAATATCACGCTGCAGAAAATAACTGCATATGATACATGATAATATGCTATGACACTTAAAAAGAAGGCTGAAAAAAACCTCCTAACAGTGCAAGTCCGATTAGTGTGAGTCCACAAGGTTATATGGTTTGCAAGGTTACACCTTCTGTACAAACAACACACTGAATAAATAGTAAAACGAAAACACACTGGACAACAGGCCACACCTCTAATCTGTACAACAAATAACGTCAGTGTGACCAATAATACGCACTCAGGGATCTAATGCTAACACAGAATGAACACATTACAGTGTTTTTTTTGCCCCCATAAAAAGATTATTTACCATTTGCATTTACAAAAGCATCAACAATAGTAAACAAAGAAATCCTTGATGTCCTGATTTTATAAAGACAGGATTTCCAGTGCTGCAAACGTCACAAATATTTTACTTCTCATCTCTCATTTTATCATTCGTATTACTCAATATATTTGTTATGGCTATGTCCATCACACAGTAGATTGATCTCAGTGCATGTTATTACATGTTATATTAAAAGTCTTTGGTATGGACATAAGGCTCAGAAACCAAAACCCTTTACACGAAGATCATACGCAGTGTAAAACAAGACTTTCACATTTGATCAGTTGATTAGCTGTTATATCTCAGGGTGTGCAGTGAAAAACACTCCTCCGTCATCTAAAACCAAACAGTGCATTTGCAAAGAAACACAAGTATTATAGATTGTCAGTGCAGTATCATGAGTGCTACAGTAGGAACCGAAACTATTACGTCCATTTTATACAATTACTCCTTATTATTATTTTTTACCATCTCAAAATTCTATTTTTATTCTATTTTTAAACAAGATTCATTCTTTAAAAGTGCAAAACCCCTCCCATTCTAGGGGGTTACTGTAGTTACTATGTAAATTGTTTCTTTTATACATTTTATCCCCTTTTTCCAACCAGTGGTTCTTTCTTATTTGCCTGTTTGATGGGCACCTTTCATGTTGTACATACTACGATGCCTGGTATGACATATCTACCATTTCAATGCCATATAAGTACTCAATACATATTTAAAGCTTATCCATGGGCGTCATTACAGGACAGACGTCATTCTTCTTGGCTCAAGGTGTCTACAATAAGTTACTCTGAACCACTGAGAGAAGTTATTATTTTGTTCCTTATAGAGTATTGCTGATATTTCTTCAAATATCTATGGATCTATGGATGGACACATTTTTGCAAAAGGTGACTTGTCAAACCAAACACTGTGCAAAATAAGCCAAATAATACTACTGATATCAATATCTTAATTTTGTCAGAGCCCTGCTATTATTGCACTGATGATTGTAGATTTGATATTGGTTTGATCTTTTGATAGAGATGACAGGTTTACTTGGCTCTTTAAATTTATTGGCTGACTCCAGGACAGCCAAAATCTGAGATGATTGTCAGGAAGTTTTTACATAAAAAGAATAATTACAAAGGGTAAAAATATGTTGACATAAAATGATGTGGCCTTTTCAGGGTACATACTGATACAGATTATTAGAGTGAAAAAAACGTATTTGGGTCTTTGTGTCAAAATTTCAAACAACCAGCGATGAAATCAACCAAATCAGAAAGTGTTGTTGGCAGGATATCGTGTGAGAGGATGCTGCATCAGAGCCAAAGTAGCACATTTTGAGTTAGTACAATTAAAAGTATTAACAGATACTTGTCCTGCAATCAACTAACGTGAACATCAGTGATGAGAGATCATAGGAATATTAAATAGCTGAATTTGATTCTGTGTCACACATGATATTTCTGTAAACTGTCTTGTTGATAATATTTTTTCAGACACCAGATGAACAGTTAAAGCTCTGACAAAGATAACCTGTGATGCTTCCAGTTTTTACATTGCACACAAATGTTTCATTTTCAACATATACTTAGTTCAGCAGTAAATATATTTTGCGCCTCATCCTCCTGTTAGTTAAAGCTTGCAGTTACCAATATCTAGGAGTTATCAATATCTGATACAAAGAAGTTTTGTTGTTGCAAAATGTTTAATAATATTTATCTTGTTTCATTCATTCCCACATATCTATACATGAAGAAATCCATGGCTCTGTTATCATTTCTGACTGAAATATCAAACAAAGCATTTAAAAAAAGCAGGATTTGGATTGGGTCTTTTTTTTGCAAAGTAACCTTTGTTTACTTGTTGTTGGAAATGCTCTTGATCAAACATGGTGAGGCGATGTTCACTGATTAAAGGGAAATGACCAGCATTTTAATCAGAGTGTTGCAGCATCATTGCAGTTCAGCCTGGCACTTAAACTGGACAAACAAGTGTCCAGTGTTGCACTATAAAATGTCAAATGCCTGAAAATAAATAAAACAAACCACAGATTTAACATGTTCAACATGTTAAATAAAAAAATATTCTCAACCCATCAACCCAACAGTTGGATGATCTTTGTTTTCCAGCCAGTCGAGGCCACTTGAATGTGCCGCCTCACTGGTAATCTGCTGAAATAGTACATCATTCGCCAGCTCCTCCTCTGCAGCAGTGTTTTGATATTGCCCTTGCTGCTGGTTGGGGTCAAACAGAAGGTTTGTGTCTAATGCGTTAAGGTCACTGATGCTGCTGGAGATCTCCGATGTCATTCTGATTTCACAGGGGAAATCTGCCCCGCCTGTAGTCAGCTCCGTCACCTGTTCCATGAGATGGTTGCCAGCAGTAAGGCTGTTGTCCGTCAGGAGGTCTTTCACAGTGCGGCTGAAGTCCAGCTGCTGGTGCTGCTGCAGCTCTTCTTGATGCTGCTGTGAACTCAAAGACAACAGCATAGACTGGGCCTGATGCCCACGCTGCTCTCCAGAGGCTCTGCTGTCACCTGCTGAGAGAATCATTTGTTCGTTCATTGCATTTTCCATGAGGTAATTTGGCCTCTGCAACTTGCTGGTGGATTCGGAGGACATCAGGCTGAGCTGATTGTCACTGTAGGAGAGGTTGGGGTCGGACTCCAGGACCTGGGTGAGGTTCATACGTGCAGTGTAGCTGGAGGGTAAATTATTGATGCCGAGACCCCGCACAGTGTCATCCTGGTCCCCATCTAGCTTGTTCAGAAGGACATTGGTGATGTTCTTGCCGTTGCATTGTTGGCCCGGCATGGGCATGACCTCAGTTTGCATCATGACGTTGAGCGGCACAGAATGGCTTCTCTGAGCCATGCTGCTCACCCCGAGATTTGACTGGCTGTTTGCAAAGATGTTTAACATCTCGGGCATCACAGGTGAGCTGAAAGGGGACACTACTGATCGAGGGACGTAAGGAAGGTTTCCTGTGTTCAGATTCCTCTGATGCACAGCAGGGCTTACGCTGCGACATCGGGAGGTCGTAGCGGGCGAGTTGGTGGTTTTGTTATCCAGAGGGGCAGGCACAGCAAAACCCTCCTGCTTGGCCATGCTAGCAACCTGCTGCTGCACTGGCGAGATAGGAGTCAAGCGGCCGAAATGGTTGTCGTGGTGGCGTGCATGAGGGACAGCGAAGGCATGAGGCTTTTGAAAATTATCACCTATGAGGCCTTGATAGCTGGGCAGGATTCCCATTCCGCTGTTTGACTTGTTCAAGCTCCCACTGCTGCTGCTGTTGTAGCTGTTGTTCATCCACTCCAGCCGAGTCTTGTCGGGATGGGTGGCCATCGGTCTCTGCATGGGCTTGACAGGGCTGCTGGAGACTGTGCTGCCGTCATGAAAACCAGTGTTGCTGGAGTTGATGGGTGTAAATGCAAACGGGTTTCTGCACTCAACTGGACTGGGAGGGACGTTGCTGCTGCAGTTAGACAGTGGAGTACCAACTGGGGTGTGACGGCTGCTTCCCAGCGCACTGTCCACTGGGGTTGTAGAGGTGATGCGGGAGCAGGGGCTCTCTCCGGTGAGACCTTGGGCTCCTGCCATCATTTCTGATGTGGGTGTAGGAGTGGGTGTCGGTGTTGGAGTGTGGATCGCGTTGCTGTGGTTGTTTGCGGCATTATAGAAAGCCGTCATGGTCCGATTAGTTGACGTTACATTATCCGGCATCATCGCCTGTTGGCCTTGCAGCGTGACACAGCCTCCGAACTCCTGCATGTTGTTGAGTTTCATCTGCTCCTCCATCTGCACCAGCTCTTCCACAATGCTGTCCTGAGTCACATCATCGTCAAAGGGAAAGTAGTCTGTATCCGTCTGCATAGGGAGCTGGCTCGACGATGAAGCTTGATTGAAAAACTCCAAGGATTCAGTCGCCAGGTTGGACTGAGCGTAGGTCTGCTGTTGCACTCCTTCCAGGCTCCCCTTGGTTGAACTCCTCACATCGCTCAAACCTGAATGTTGTTGAAGGCCAGGGTTATTATGCACACTAGCCATTGTGTGCCCCTGGTGTTGCTGTATTAATGCGTGACTGACCGAGGTGCCAGTTTCCACAACAGTGGAGGTATTTTTCCTTTGCATTGAGCCCTGTGTTTTGGCAACAGAGTAGAAGCCACTGGCTCTGAAAGAGGAAGTGCAGAGTGCGTGGACTTGAGTGGATGAGTTCATTTTCGTCTCTACCTCCCTAGACACTGGTGCACTTTCAGGTCTAGTAGGAGCTCCTGGTCTTTGGATGTTGCCCGCCATGTTTCTAATCCCATATCCAGGCCCAGCAGCTCCCTCTACTGACTGCTGGGGCATAAACACCCTTTTGACCGGTGAAAAGTCAGGACTGAGGCTTGAGCGTTTCCTGAGGCTCTTAGTGGACAGGAAACCTTCCTTTGCTGATGTTACACTGCTGCCCTCCCCACATGAAGGCGTTCTGATGGTGTTCAGTAAAGAAACAGCACTTGTATTCTGATTGTAGGGAGTTAAGTGCAAAGTGCTTGTATTATCAATGCTATCATTGCTGCTTTCAGTGGCTGCCACAGTGTGAGTGCTTGAGCAGGACCCTCTACTGCAATTAGTGCTGGGTGTTTCCTCCAGACTCAGGAAGCCTCTCGACTGAGGTATGGGCACACTGGCAGCCCTCTGTACGGCGCCTCCAGCCCTGTTTGTCGTTGCTCCTTGAGTCAAAATCAGACTGCTAGGATTTTGCATTTGGCTGTTTTTATGTATAGCTTCAACTTCCATTTCAACATCGATGTTAGCGGTGTTAACAGCCTGCACCGGCCTGGCCACCGGGGCCAGAATGGGGACTGCAGAAGTGCTCCTCATGCTTTGATTGCAGCTGACATCTTCCGCAACTGCGGAGCTGCTGATGCCTGCAGAAGCCGGCCGCAGAGAGGAAGTGGTGGTATTGCTGGGTGCAAGTGATATGGCCGTCATCTTCACCAAGCTGACTGGGCTGACATGACATGTAGTCATCACAGTCTTAATGGGGTTGTTGCCGATGATCATGGTGGAGGGCGAGCGCAAAGTGATGGCAGTCGCAGCCGAAGGTTTGGGCAGAATTTGCGCATATCGCTGCCGAGCAGTGCGTTCTCCATTGGGACTGGTTAGAATATTTTGTGGGGTTTTGGGGCTCTGTTTCACTGCCTGAACTGGCTGTGTCAACATTTGGAAGTTTAGTGGCAGCATTTTGTTTTCTACTGTTCCCATTGGACTGGGCGACATCAGCTGTCTGCTTCTCTGTACCTGCGGAGAGAAAAGAAACAAGTGAGTTATAGAAAACACTCATACGGTTTCTCACAACATATTTCTGCCTGTCGATTCTCATACTATAATTTTAAATTTTGCAAAATGCAATGTTCAGATTTTTTATAATTCTACTCTCATTACCTGTGAGGAGAGAAATGCTTACTGTCGCACAGTTTTGTTGCCGTACATACATTTGTGAAAATGAGGCATAACCTGTATTATTTTCAGGACAGGTTTAGCTATTCAGGAATATCATTCTTTTTCATATGACAGGTACTAGAATTATATTGAGAAGGTCCTGCTTTCTCACCGTGATGGGGCTTGGGACCGCCGCGACCACAATGCCGATGGTGGTCTGAGGAGACGGAGGAGTGGGGCTAGCACAAGGCACACCGTCATCAGCCCTCTTAGTTTGTCCCTCTCCAGGTGAAGGTGAGTGCAGCTTCTGCTCCTGTTGCTTCCTCTGGATCTTCCTCTGGAGCTGCTGCTTTGCATCAACAGAAGGTGAAGACAGGGTGGTCACATGAGGCTGGAAGGAGTGAGCCTCAGCGGTGGGGACGAATGCTGAGACCGACTGTGGAGTGTTCAGCTCTGAAGAAAGGAAACAGGGATTCAGATGCGTAGCACTGTTATTAGTCAAAAGTAATGACCTCATCATCATGATGTGAATTATGTAAATATAAGCTTGAGTTACATGTACAAAAACACCTCAACCTATATTTATTTGTTTATTTACTGTACATCCACATTAGCTACATACAGCTGTCCTCATGAAAACAAACTGGAATTGAAGTGCAGTAACAGGCAGCTGCCACTAGATGCCAATATCAACCAGTTTTTAGACAGGAGGCACGAAGCTGATGTAAACTGTCTCTTACCTGTTGCAGTGCCGGTTGTAATAGTGAGCGCTGCCAAAGACTTGTTGCTGATGTAATGGCTGTCAATTAGGAAGCGAGCCAAGTCTTCCACGTCATCAAACTGTCGTTTCAGCACCTTCTGGGCCCACTCGCACACCAGATCACAGGCTGCAAACCGCACGTCCTCCTGTATGCTGCTCAGCTGGCCCGCTGAGTCTAAGACATCACACTGGAGCTGCACACAAGAGATAAGCAGTTAAACTTGTGATACACTGCATGACAGGACAGTGACACTCATGGAGCCAGAATACAAACTTAAGATTATTCTGAGATATTAATAAGGCTTTGCTTACTCCGTCGCCTGTTTTATGCAGATCCAGAGTTGGTAAAGATGGCATGTGTACAAAGGGCCTCTTCCTTAGTCCACTATAGCAATATGTAAGCTGGTGTTAAGAAAAAAACAAGCGATTCAAGAAAACAAGCATATGCTGGTATTATACCGTATATACACTACTTTGGGGTGACAATTTTCTGATCGGCTAGTCAATAATAAAAGTCAATAATTCATACATGTAATGTATTAGCTTAGAACAATCGACGACCTTAAAGGCAGTATTTAAAGTCTGAACATATATAACATTTAGTTGTAGTCAATGATGAATGGCAGAAAAAGCATCTGGCACTTTCTGCAAAAAACAAAAAGTGTAGGGACTTTTTATTGCACACTGTATCTGAGTTCAAGCACCTGGAATAAGGCTTTTATTAGAGAGCAGTTGTCTAAATACATGAATTTCTAACTTGCAGTCTATGTTGAAATGTTTAGGTCTGATTTGAGCGTGGTAGCAGGTTTAGTGGTCCAGGTTCTGATTTTAGATTTGCAGTGATTTGTAGACATAATGTCTCAAATGATTGATGTAGTGAAGTGATCCATGAACTTTTAAGTCTATAAACCTAAATATAACATAAATCAAGTGTTAATTTAACTTCAATAACCACCACTGGAGTACATCTACTTCAATTTCAAATTAATTAATAATTATGTTGATGTAGATCCAGTTCTTTTATGGGATCTTTTTTTATTACTTGACTTATTGTATTAATTAAAATAAATCCTTTTTGGACAGTTGGTCATTGGACAGTTGGCTAATATGAGTTCAAATCAAAAGTCATTCAACAAGCAAACATTTTAAATTACATAAAATGAATAACTTATTTAATTAACATGAATGACAGGAAGTGGTAAATATAAACCAAGTTTTGCAAAAATAAAATAAAAAATAAATAAGTAAATAAAAATAGAAAGTTCCCATTTTCATGAAGGTCAAGATCACAGTGACTCCCCCGAGGGGCCTCTGTATTATGCCTCTGCTTCAGAGGCAGAGGGGGACTTTATTTCATTTCACATCTATATTTAGAGAGCTTATGAACTGCAACAGCAGATGGTCTGTGACCAGAGACAGAGGCCAGACTGTTACAACCCATTCCAGTCAAGGATATTTAGATTTCCCTCTCATGCCAAGTCGACGCGCCTTCATGTTCGGGAAGACATTTTTCATCATTTTGCCAAAGTCTGCAGCACTCAGCGGGTGGTAGTTCAGATTGTCACAGAAGCTCCTGAAAGACATTACAAAATAAATGTTAGTAAGAATGGAGAATTTGAAAGTGACAAGTGCTTGCTCATGGGGGGACATGTTGGGTCTTTTTGATTGACTTAATTAAAGAGTGTGGTCGAGACCTGCTAAAGGGGCATGAGAAGAATTTTAAGGTTTCTTCACGCGACTCTCAGAAATGTCTTTTTAAACCACAGCAGGCGGCTGCTCTCCAACACTTCCTGTCCAGCATCAAACACCCAACAAATGTTAGTGACTAGGACTAGGAGCGACTTGCAGAGAAGACCAATCAGAAGCTAAAAAGACATTGTTCTCAGGAGTTGGTGGAGAACAAACACAGAGTTGAAAGAGAGTAAATATTGGACTAAAATGTATCACATGGTCAGAAACATGTCAGGTAATGTTGCTCTGCGACTGCTGGATTTGTAAATAGGGACGTCTTTGCTGACAAATTTGCTATATCAACTTTATAAGCTGATGTCAATGTTGCATTTACAGCCTCCTATGCTGCCCTCAAGTTGCCGAATCAGTTAATGCAGGTTTAAAGGTTTCAATATGTAAAGTTAAAGGCTCATTAACGCAATACAATCAACAGAGAATTCTGCTCAGAGTGAAATCGGGCTCACACAGACCTCCACTTTCCATCTCCATCATCCAATCTCTTCCCAGCTGTTCTGTAGTAACTGTTTGTCTCTCTGCTGAAGTTACATCGTACAGATGTTTAAAACTCCTCACCAACTTTAATAACCTCTCCTCAAAAAGATCTGCTATTTTTAAAACGTCTTTTCATGTCTTGTTTGAATTATTGGCTACACTGCTACACTAGCCTGCATGACCATAGCAGTAACTACTCTGTTCTTCTGTAATTGTATGCTTTCAAAAAATGTGCAAATATGAGCATAAATGAGCTTCAAGTATCAAGAACTGCAATATTCTGAGGTTGATTCTGCTCCATCCAAATTCCCATATAAAATATAGTACCTTTGAT
Source organism: Diplodus sargus (assembly GCA_903131615.1). Lineage (NCBI taxonomy): Eukaryota > Metazoa > Chordata > Actinopteri > Spariformes > Sparidae > Diplodus > Diplodus sargus. The sequence goes on from CAEMYA010002058.1 coordinate 2,809,859, forward strand.
AGTTATCTATCCAAAGTATGAACCATATAGACACGTGGATTTATGAAACATAAATTCACGTGTCATTGCAGAGTAGGACTTGAGTTAACTGATGACATTTATCTTGGTGAAACATCTACATTGAGTCTTCTGACACAAATTATTTCCAGTTTCTTATCAGGTACAGTTGAGTTCCAGCTCTGAACTCTGGTTCAATGCAGGTTCAGGGCACACAAATGGCTTAATGGCGTGTGTGTGTGTGTGTGTGTGTGCGTGTGTGTGCGTGTGTGTGTGTGTGTGTGTGTGTTTGTGTGTGAGTGTGTAGGCGTTAATCTTCAAATGTTTCCTTTGTGCTATTTTAAACTACGAGGTGCATTTCTTTCAAACAAATGATCAAACACACACAGTAAAAGCATGCGGCAGGACATTATGTGAATATTAGCTACCAACTGATTTACTGTACAAGACAAAATGTTTTCGTAGTTTTAAACTGATGCACATTGTGTCTGTTTAAAGCCTTTTCACCTGTCGGTCCTAAAGGCGCCAATATTTCTGGAGGGCACTGTATTTCTGATCTGGTAGAGTTAAAAAGACAGTTACATAATACTGTCAGAGCATTTCAATGGCTGTCTCAGACTTTCCATTCTAATATTACCGACACATGCTGCACTCTGTGATTCCCAAGCCTGCAGAGTCTATTTATACTGACGCTTTAGCCGGCGGCAATTTAGAGGAGAGAGAATCTCAAACATCAGAAGCTGTTATCTACTCGAAGGGTGAAAACCAGCGATAAATATTCAAATAAATAGTGAAGCATACAGTTAAGTCATGAAAAAAAGTTAGATTTACTCTCTGTTATATATGATCTTCATGTGTTTAATAATAGACTAAACAATAAAGCCTCAGCTTGAAATTGGTTAGTTATTTTAGTGATAGAATCATTATTCTCATTTCAGGCAATGTAACATGTAGCTTTCGAGAGCTTTCCCGATTATACCTACTTGTATTCATCGTAGACCTCCTGTTTGGGGAGAGAGGTTTCTGGGTATTCCTCTAAATGATTGCGGATCCAGTTGAACGCATGCATCTGCTGTGTGCGGCTCGATGACAGGGCGCTCTGGTCACTGAGAAAAGATTATTCATCATCATTGATTGATCAACAAATGACACAGCAGAAGAAACAACATCTAATCTGACTCAGGTCAGTGTGACCTCTGTCCTGAGACGTGGCCAAAGCTAATTTAAGATCTGTGTGTGTATATAGAATTTCACACGATGAACCTTTTTTTTACGACAATAGTGAATCGAAATGTCAGCCACTATCAATGACCGATCATTCCCTCTTCATAAGTATTTCATTAACTGGTCATTGTCCTGTAAAGGCTGTCAGAGAGCAGGTGTAGTCTTACCTTTTCTCAGTGTTACTGCTCGGACCAGAAGGCAACTTAAGGTAGAGGTAGAGTTTTTCAATGTCTGAGAACTTCTCCACATCTTGCTGTAGAAATAAAAAGAGGTGTGTAAATATTTGTCCTTCCTGTTTATCAGCACAAACTGGGATTTAAAAGTATAGCTCATCCTGTTGCACAGGTCAACACACACAGCAAAAGAGGGAGTGATTCTTGGAGAGTTTACAAAAGTAAACCCGACTGATTGTTAAGTTATTCATACTTTGTCAATCTGCGGGTTGGTTTCTCCGCCACTGTCTCACAATATCTCAATTGTTGTTTGATGGATTGCCATGAAATGACTGACTCACAGCATGTAGACTGTTGGTGCAAAGCCGGCCATTGGGCGCCTACTTCAGGCGGCAATCTCCTCCCTTCTGCTATCTGCATGTTAAAACTTTCCACAGCTCTGCGTAAAACAACAACAACCACCTCCAAGCTAGCAATTTACACCCTGATAACGGCAAGTCACCCTGACCTGGTGGCCAATAGTGCCAACCTAAACAAACCAGCAGCTGGGATCTTTTCTTTTGTGGGTATTCAGCAGTTTTAATGCCACAGCTCAATGCCCCAAATGCAAAACAATTTCCCCCACTTTTTTTTTTTGTTGGGGTACCATCGCTGCATTCTGGGTTTAGCTTTGCCCAAGACGACTGAGATTGGTTAAATAAATTACAAACAGCTCAGAGAGTTTCTCCCCTTGTTCAAGAGAATGCAGACCATACCATCTTACCTTTAACAGTAAAAGAGTGAACATTGATCCTGGCCAATTCTCCGTACATATGTGACTACAGTAGCAAACAAACTATAAACTCAAATAAATTCAAATAATAATAAAAATTATAATATAAATAAGCAAACTAAAAAGAACAGTTCAACTTCTAATGCATGATACTCTAACCCGGTTGCCTTGACAAACATACAACCAGCAGTAAGGGAACATGAACTGACAAACCAGTACTTTGGTACATTAAACATGACACATACTCTAGATCATGTCTACACACATGATGATTTTTGCGTTTTCATCGCTCCCTCTCATTCATTCATACCCAACACATACGACACGGGACAAACTGAACCTCCTCAGCACGGCCCTCTGACCTACTAACAGTCTTCAGCTCTTCTCACTACGTTCCTCAAAGGTGAAAAAGAAACATGAGAGTGTGAAGAGGGAGCAGTTTAAATTCTGCTGGTTTAGATGGCAGCAGCACCAAGCAGTACTCTAACCCAGCAGGAGGGAATTCAGTAACATATACACTGTCAATTAAAAGAGGATTCACCCACATTGTAAGTATTTATTTTTTTGCAACATTGAATCAAAGTAGATTTGAGGAGGCATTTTGTGTAAAAGACTCTTCACTGTCAAAGTGAAAACAGGTCTCTTCAAAGTGATTTAAAAGTGCCATTTTGTCTTTTGATTATATACTTATTAAGAAATAATTGAAAACAAAAATCTATACTCTAGGAAGTGAGATTCCAATGTTTTGTCTTGGTGCTATATAAATGAAAGTATCGACATGTATTATAAACCTGTATTCAGAAAACTGTGCCTTTAAACGAGCTGCCAGGACTGTGAACTTGTGATGTCACAACTGTACCGAAACACTGTGAGAGCTGATATGGAAACACAGTGGGCAGTGCCTTCTCTGGCCTGTGAGAGCTGACCAATCAGAGCAGAGTGGGCTTTTCAGGAGAAAGTGTCAGGAGCTAAAATGAAGAGAGGTGTTGCAACAATGGACAGTATCAGAAAAACAATCTGTTTTTTCAACATATAAAGCATGTAAACATTTTGTAGTAGACACCCAAAATAAAAGTATGAAATCTAAAATGGGACCCTTAAACTAATTACAAAAAGGAAATATAAATTCAGTCTTTCATATAACACATCTGAATCATCACTGGTGCATCCAATTGGTTTTAGTAGTCATAGTCATGAACATGAAGCAACTCTCTAAGCAACTCCGCGAAATGGAGTACTACTTCATGTGTGAGAAGAGTTGAGGGTTAAAGAGGAAGCAGCAAGAAAGCTGATGAACTGCCACAAATAAGGTCACTTGAGTCAGTGTCAGTTGGCTCAGAAGACTTCAGGTTGAAAATTAGACAAACCTGAAATCCGCCTGGAGCGGGCTGTCTTCAAAACTGAGTGTGGAATAAATAGACAAGTGAGGGAAGTTACCAAGAGACCTCTGAAGGGGTTAAAAGCTTGAGAGGCAGCGAATACAACTGTTGGACATCTCTGCTATAGTTTGCCAGAAGGCACGTAGGAGACTCTGAAATCAGCAGGGACAATCTTCTGTAGTCTGACAAGAACAAAATTGAGCTTTTTGCCCATCAGAGCCACACAACGCACATTAAAAAAACGTTTTACTCCAAATTAAAGCCCATAGCAGTGCAGAGGTATGAAACATAACACTACATTTGTACGCACATTCACATGTGCACACAAAGGGACAGACAGGCCTCTGTAGAACAAAACAGCCTGTAAGATGAACTCGAATCAGCTCTTGTTAACCCTCCTCTCAGGACAGCTTGCTGCATGGTGACTGTACAGGCACGTCTACACTATGCCAACACATGTCTACACTCAAATACACTCACATATATGTGTATATATGTTCTCCCTTCTAATTGGCTCCTAAAAATAAACTTTATTCTGTGGCTCTCCTCTGATTAACTCCTTTGTTGTTGGGCGACCACAGTTCACCCAGCGCTGAGGATAACAGACACTCAGCAGCATCATCCATGAAGAATACATGTACATACTTACAAATAAGTGCTTACAATTTTTATAACTAGGAAAAACGGTTGGGCATAATCTATTATCCATGGGCTGCATTTCAAAAGCCATCCTGATAAAACCTTGTTGTGTATCATTCAGAGAACACCGTTGGCCTTTTCAGTGTGACTCACTTCCTGCTCTGTTGACTTGGACTGTCAATGTCTGTAAGTTACTGTGTCATCAGCACTGCACAGTGAACTCCGTCCCCCCTTCAACTCACCTTACCTTGACACGAAGATGTTACCGGCATTCAAACACATACACACTCTGTGTTTTGTTAGTTAATGTGCATATTTGTGTACTACGAAGTCGGAGTGTTTTGTCACCTAAGGCATTGGTTTGAATTTGTTCCACTGCTGTAGCCCTGCAGAACTACAGCCAGTCTAATACACCACCACGTATCAGCCAATTTTTAGTTCATTAGATACAATTTCAGTGCATATGTTGGCTAATAAGCAGCCAGAAAAAAAACAACAGAAATGCAATATACAAAACATCCAGCTGCATCCTGGCCACCACAGACAATCTGCTTTGACTCTTGCAGGTGCCTGAGTGTCCACCAGGTTTGATTAATATTGAATTATAATACTGGTTTATGCTCCAGTCATAGAGACGAAAATCTGACTCTGGTCTTCTGAGGGCGTATTTGACCTGTTCTCGAGGCTGCTCAATGGTTAATCCTTTGTAGCCAACGTTCACTGTGGCCCGCTGCACATCAGCACCTCTGTCCCTGAACACAACATTACATCTATCCCACAGATTTTACACTGTCTTGATATCCGCCGTAAAGAAATAATGTTCATAGGCATAAGCTTTCAGAGCTAAAAATCAAAATACAGTCATAATTGAGCCAGCCCAGTCAGCCAGTAGTTCAGTACAGTTGTCTGGTCTCAGATGCGCCCTCTATAGGTTGACCTAAAATGCTGCTGCAAACAGATTGACTTTTTCTTTAATTTTTTATTACCCACGGAAGGAAACCAAACCATCAAGAAACACTCGCGTTTCAGCTCTACATGCTAGAACTCCAAAATAAATTACAAACAATACTTTAACAGGTAACAGTTAAATATAACAGTTAAGTTTCATTAAAAGCACAATTTGTAGGTGAAAAAGACATTAAGAGTACTCACCAGAATGTTTTCCACTTTCGATTGAACAGATTTGCTGCAAAATAGAGAGATAGTATAAATTAGTATGAAGCCGCTGTAACATGATGAGTGCTTGTGTCTAAAGAGTATTTATTTATAAAGCAGAGGTATGTTTGGTATGAGACGACCCTCCCTTCAGCATCTCTCAGGTCATGTATCCCACCACCAGGAACACATGTTGTCATATGTAAAAAGAGAGAGACAGAGACAGACACTGTGGTCACATTGTCTCTGACAGAAGCACAGTGAATTATATACAGTCACACCGGAAATCTTCTTCACTTTGATGTTGTGGGAAGAATTTGATAAAATGGGAATGGCCGCTATTTAAACATAACCACATAACCCATTCTAAGAAAGGAAAAAAACATGTTTCCAATTGTTCCATTGTGATTGTCTGACACACACTGTATAGTCATACTCAAACTGTAGATTCTGTAAACATGCAGAGTTCAGTCAATATATGCACAGCAAATAAATGTATGCCAGTCATTATTATGAGGGCATGTAAACACAAAAAAGGACAAACTAAACTACTCAATCTGATGCCAGAGCATCTTAAAGCTCGTACGATTTGTGGTTAGACTCATGATAGCGTTTAACATTGACTTTCTATTTGAGGCAGACAACTTTATCTGTCCCCTGAGATTGGATAAAGTAAGAGTTGATCCATTTTCCCTGAAACTTCACTCTTCTCCTCAACTGTACAGCATTTTTTTTCATGTAGGCTCTTCCGTCTGACTTCCACAGTAAACTGACGAGACGACCACCGAAACAAAGTGCTATCATTGTTGACAGGCATAAACCTTGTGACACTCAGAAGGTGCCACTAGGTGCCATGCAACACAAGTCTTTTTACAACCTGACCATTGTCTGTATAATACAAAGTATAATACTTGGTATACTTCAAGGCCTGAAACATTCGCTCTTTCTTGCGGCCAGTGGGGGGTGACTTGACAGATTTGCAAAAAAAAAAAGTCTGATTCTATGTAAGTTTATGAGACAATGACTCTACTCCTCACTGTATATTTTACCTCAGTATGCACTCTCCAAACAGGTTAATGGTCTCAATAGGTAGATATAAGTCTTCTTTAATGCAACTTGCTTTAAAAAAAAAAAAAGAGCAGGGTGTGTATTTTTAGGGCATGGCTTCCTTGTGATTGACAACGTCCTCTGGTTTTCATTCTGATCCATATAGAGTCCAACTGATATATCCGTAAGCTGTTATCACAGATGTATTGGCCTATATATTGAGTGATATGAAAAATGTATTCATATTTTACAGGCTATAATGCAGATTCATGTCATTGTGGACATCATATTCAATATCCTGCCCCCATTATGTGTCTTTGCATACTCTCACATTTTAAGGAATAAACCGCTTGTTGAGGGGCACAATTTGGCGTATGAGCAGAGTAGTATGTTAAACGTGGACTACTGAAAGTGAAAGTATTGAATGAAATGATTAAAGTTTAATCTCTAAGAACCACCACCACAGCACAGGCCCTCTTATACTGATTGCAACAAACGAAAGATCAGAGTCAAACCAGCTACACGAACAACATCTCCACATCTAAACTCCTAATCTGCAGACAGGCCAGGTTGTTGTTTACTGCGAAGCAGCAGGTTAGTCTCATTTAAAGACTCTGGGCAGGTCAGAATCAGCGGACGCTTTAAGCCACGACGAGAACAGTTCACTTTAATTCACTGTTACCGGGTGGCCAAGGATTTTGTCCGCGCAGAAGGGCCGCCATTAAGCTGTTTGTAAGGCAGATTTGGAAGCTAGACTGAATGACACCTGAGACCTAGATTAGAAAAAGGACTAAAGAACTGATACAAGAGATCCTTCAAATCACATTACGTATGATATCCAGGTGTAAGTCAGCCTCTGATTGGGCGGCTTAAGTGCAAACCAGCAGCCCAGTAACACTTAAGACCATTAATCCAAATGAAGACATAGTGGCGGTGTAGCTACAGACAATATTGCTGAACTTGCAAGATGGTCTCCTTCTACCATGAGCCACTCGGCAGCAGAAGGTCAATATTTATGCTCTAATCCTGTTTAAGGTGAACGATTTAGAGGCAAACATTCAATATCCCAGTATGTTATTGACCTCAGCCGGGGGACATGTTTCCGTTGAGGTTTTTTCCTGCAGACATTTCAACTCTGAACTGTTGTGCCTTCCTGTAGTTCAGCCTTTCGACACGCTATGTTCCTTCACACTCAGAAATCAAAGGTTATTTCCAGTCAGACGACGGCCTTAAATAACTGCAACCACGGACAGCATACACTTGTAACAATTCCTAAGAAAATATAATTTTTTTTTCAAGCTATCTCAACCCTCTTTACACACTCTAGGCACTCTTTGCATTGATTCCGTGACATATATTAGGTTTTGATTCAGTTTATTTTTTTTTTATTTTGTTCAGTGAAATCCCTCAGGCTTCAGTCCTGCTTCTTTCAAACTGTAATTTTATACTTCACAGTCACTCACAGTCATGTGATTCTGTCTGGCTTATTTTTTGGAAATAGTTATTTGTAGCCTAAAACTGGGCAAGGCCGTCAGTTCGGGGAGCACTTTTAATTAAACTAGCGTGAAAATCATTTGAATAATTCAAATAAAGGTCATACTCTATGTCTGGTATGTGTGAGCAGTTTTCAAACACACAGCTTGTTGATTACATTACATTGGTGCTGCAAGAGTTGAGTTACGCAGTCAACATTTTCTGAGTTTCCTGCATAATGAAACTGAGTTATGTCAAGTTATTCACCCACTGCAGCAGGACGTACAATGTATACTGTAGCTGTTTGGTTTCAGCATGCCATTAGTGTTTTGATGATGAAAATAGGGAGCGGAGACATAACTGGGTAAAAATACAGTCAGACAGACAGACAGACAGAATATAGATTGCTACTGCGAGATCAGTAAACAAGCAAGAGATGAAGAGGTGCGTTTGAGTTTTACTTAAAGGTCTCATTTGTAAGATCATCAAATACTGACGTTTTGGGATGGCGGCCGAAACAAAACTACACTCCCAAAGAGTCAGCATTTGATGAGTTGGGAATGGGACTCAAAAATCAGCTTGAAAAAAGAAAAAAAAATCAAGTAGCATTACTCTATTACAACTACAAGTCCTGCATTCAAATGATTGTCTTACTCAGAGCAATCCAAGAAGAGTGACCCAGTAAGATTTAGATTACCTTACACAACAACACAGTGTACTTACTGATGCAGTAATGTGTAAGTAGCATTTTCAACTGCTAACACATTAGCATATTTTATAAGATGATCAGAATACGACTATCGCTGTCAAATATATGCTGTGTAGTAAAAAGAACAACATATTCTGGGGAGATGTGCAGTAAAAGGGCGTAAAGAAAGATAAAACGGAGATAAGCTGATACATCAAATATCAGCTTATACATCACAAATACATCAACATTGTAATGTACATGAGTGAATCCACTTCAGCATGCTGAGGCTGACCCTAAAACAATGTGCAAACAAGTGTACTCTGAGTCCTGATCAACAGATTTTGATCATAAGACAATCTTTTTAGTTCTGTTTGTCAGCATTAACAACCAGCTCAAACAGACAATCTCCAACATATACTCATAATACAGTTCAGTTTTGAGAAGGCTGACACGTCTGATCATGTCCACCATGACTACGTTCCTCTCCTAAACAGACTGAAATGTACATCTACACACAAATATTCTCTGTGTACATGTTAAAAAAACATTTACATTCCCACAGAGGCAGTCGGTCCTTCATCATTAAATTAAGTGTTGATGCTCTGAAACTACATATTTATAACTACTGACAGTGGTAGAATGTGTCTTTATACATTTACTCCAATATTGTACTTTAGTACAACTTTGAGGTAGTTGTTGGTTAGGACTTCAACTTAATGCCACTATTACTTTACTGGATTTA
>CAEMYA010002058.1:2828326-2885563 GCA_903131615.1 Diplodus sargus
GCATTTTTATATTAGAATAAACATTCAGTCTTGGTAATGTAGTGAGTGTGCATACCTGTTCTCTTTAATATACTGCCTCATTTTCTCTTCTCTCTGCGTCTCATAGTTGATGCGAGCCAACTCTTTAGCCATTCTCTCCTCTTGTTCAAGTTGCTTTTCTCTGTTAATTCTCTCCTCTTCAGCCTACAAGGAAATAAAATGTATGATTATCTATATCTGAGTGAAGGTAAGTCACAGGCTGTACCTTGATGATACAGAATAGTGTTGTGCAAAACAATGCTTTTCAGAGTTTGGACCTGAGCTGAGTGTTTTTTTTTTTACTAGCTTTAAATGGTGATTACCAATAAACTCAGAAATGATTATTGAAAAATAATTGAACAATTGAAAGAAAGAGTATTGCTCTTGCATAAAATCGAGTGTTGCTCTTATAATAAGAAAACATATTGAATGTCTGATTCAGACATCTGACTCTCTATCCACATAGGTGATTTTTTTTATAACTTACTTTAGCAAAACGAAAAGGGTAGTTCAGTCTGAATATTGTTTTTAAAATTAACAAACAAAAAAATCAGTCATTACAGTAATTGCTTGTGTCTTACAAACAGTCCTTCAGGCAATTTCATTGTTCCAGCTTACGGGCAAGTAAATAACAATACCAACTCAAGAAAAAGAGAAAACAAAAACAACACACAATAAATCAATAACATTGAACTAAAGGTGGATAAAATAAATAAAATATCAAATTCATTTCCGAAAGAAAATAAATAGGATGGTTAGTCTTTGCAGGTTATAAACTTCCTGCTTCACTATAGTCTATGCATTAGTCTAACTGCTGTTATTGTTATATTAAAATACACAACATTTATTTGATATTTACTCACATGTGTGAGTCAAGAACTACAGACTTGAATGTCTGGGAAACAAGCTGCTGCTGCTGCTACTGATTCACCTGAATTGTATTTAATAAGTACGATGCAGTTTAACATAGTTCCAATACAGAGAATGTAAGTGATGTCCTGCACAGAGATTATGGCTATTGCAATATCATAAAAATGAAAAATACAATAAAATATACATACCACACTATACCAACACACATATAACCTACATCAGAGAACAGTACGTTAAAAATGAGCACAGCATTGGTTAGGTGGCAAGAATTTTGAACAAAACATGACTGAGAGTGGCACCTTGTTATCTGTCTAACATTACCTGTACAGCAGTGAAGCCTACCTTCAACAGAGCGCTCTCCATCTCCCTCTCCTTGAGCTCCTGCTGCACCTGTCGCAGGTATCTCCTGTTATCAAAGTTTTCCTCGTCCCGCAGACTGGCCTGCTGCTGCCTCTCTCTGTCCACCCGCCGGACCTCCTGCAGTCTGTGCTGCTCCTGACTCTGTCGCTGAGACAGTAACCTCTGCCTCTGGGCCTGCTCCCAGCTACGACTCTATACCGACAAAACAGACACACGAGAGAACAGTGAAGAGGCGATGAAGTGCTGTGTTTACGGTGCGGTTACTAAGCTAACGCTGCTCTGTTATCAATCGAGCTAACGTTAACGCTGACTCCGGTTTCGGAGGCTTTACCATGTTTGCGGTGTTTTCTGTCGATTCCCGCCTTTTTGACTTGACTCCTCTTAACTGTGGAGATCTTAAACAAGTTACTATTAATCAACTTGGAATAAATTTAGAAGAAAAGTCGTCTTGAATGGCCAACTCGCAGTAGTTAGCCTGAGGTGTAACTAAGTGTACTCGATTGTTTGGCGTTTCGTTGTCCAGGGAACGCCGCGTGTCCGGTCACTCGGCCAATAGAAATTAGCCAAGACAATGACGTCAGGTCCGGGAAAATCAAAACGAGTCTCACTGTAGCACTAATAGTCCAGTCAATCTAGCTCAAAAAAGCAAAAAATTTGCAAAAGAAATGGCTCATAGTTTTTATTGGTCCTAATAACCTCCTGAATCATGTACTAAAAGTCTACCAACGTAGATGGAGTGGAACGTATTTTTTTTCGAGATTAAAGGCCAAAGTTGTGCCCATCACTCCAAGTAAAATGAGTAAAATAGGGGAACATTTTCAATTAATAGCTATCACTATGAAACTTGTCCAGTTGATTAGTGACATCATTCCAAAGAAAAAATGTATTGCAAGTTTTTGAGATTTTATGTTTATATATGCAAATTAGGCCTTTCTTCATTAAAATGTACCATAATCTGCATTTATTACAAAACACAAAATTTGAAAATCGGATGAAGCCAGACTAAATAAAAATTATTGTTTTATTGTTGACACATTCGCAAAAAGATAAGATTAAAGAAGGGACTAATTAGATAGATAGATAGATAGATAGATAGATAGATAGATAGATAGATAGATAGATAGATAGATAACTCAAACTCATTTTCAATGGGAGTGCATGGGGCACTTTTTACACTAGCATCAATGTCGCTATTTTTAAAACACTAAGAAGGCTCGACACAACATGAAACTTTGCTCGTAGTATCACCAGGTTCTCTACACATGAACAAGAGCAATGAGAACATTGTTTGTGCACACAGAGTTTACTAAAAAGAGAGTTAGAACAACTCATATTAGCAGTAGCTTCTTTCTCTAGCCGTTGTCACGGCAGCCCAGACGTGCTCGGGATTGGCACGTCTGGGCTGCCATGGCAACGGCTAGAGGAGGAAGCTGCTGCTAAGGTGAGCAACATTTCATGTAGTGTCAAGCCTTCTTAGTGTTTTAAAAATAGCAAGTTGCTCTGTGAATGTCAATAAATTTAGTTATTTTTTCAAATGTAATTCGGGGACTTTATTTTTCCTTACTTTTTCGTATTTCGTGTAGGTCTTAAATATTGTTCAAAGTGGTCTTAAAAAGACTTAAATTTGACTTGTTCAAACCTGCAGATACCCTGTATACAGTATCTTATGTGATAGCATCTAGGTTTCTGTAGCTAATATGATAGCGTAGGCTACTGTGGCTAATGTGATTGCATCTTCTGTAGTTACAGTAGTATAATAATATACTGCAGCTACATGATATCAACTAGGCTACTGTTTGGTTGACTATAGGCTGACAGGTCAGCATCTTTACTCCTGCTAGCTGATGTTCCGTCACTAAAGTAATTCACAAATGAACATGTGCAAAAGATTGGAAGCAAAGAATGAGTTTGTTACCTTTTTTCCAGGATGAGATGGCTGAGTGTGTGTTTTGTGGGAACCAAACATCTGATGAAGCACTGACAGTCAAATTAACTCGGAGGGGATGTGAAGGTATCCACAGAGCCAGTCAACATTGCAATGCTGACATAACTGTAGTTCCTGGCCAAGTCGTTCATGTAGAGTGCCGGAAGAAGTTTACAAATCCCAAAACAATGGCACAGAAACAGCAGCAAGCAGGGATAGTTGGTTGTAAGCGGAGATCCTCTGCCCCTTCATTTTCTTACAAAGTTCACTGTTTGTTTTGTGGGGTGCATGACAGATATGCAGGGAGAAAAACAAAGTTCAAACTGATTCCTGTCAAGACAACAGACTTCCAGACAAAAATATCTGACTGTTGCACTAAGCGTCAGGACCACTGGTCAGATACAGTGAAAGGAAGACTGGCCTATGTGAATGACCTTCATGCTGCAAATGCAGTATACCACCAGGTATGTAACATCAATTTCAGGACTGGAAAACAAGTACCAGAGTGTTTTCATGATGAAGACAGCCATGGCCCAAAAAGATGCAAGATTGGTAAAGTTGGAAGACCCAAATCTAATGCTGTGGCAGACAAACAGGCTGATCGGAATCTTATAATGGCTGCAGCAGAACTCTTGAAATCTGACATTAGGTCTGTTGTAGAGGAAAAAGGTACCTATCCAACCAGTCTGGAAATGTCTTCCATGATGAAGACACTACTCTATGTTCCCGAGTCTCTGAAACTCTTCCTGCGCACACTATTTATTGGGAAAGAAAAAGATCTCAAAGTTAGCTCTCTCGGTCAGGCCATAATGCAAGCGACTAGACCAAGGGGTCTACTCCCACCACTTCAACTTGGAGTCGGGGTACAAATGCATCACCACTTCGCATCAAAGTTTCTAGTTGACACTCTGCATCAACTTGGATTTAGTTGTTCATATTCAGAGGTACAGAAGTATGAAAGAAGTGCTGCAGTAGCACAGAAAACAGAGGTCAATGGATTCACACCAGGGCACTTTATTCAATACGTTGCAGATAATGCTGACCATAACACCCGGACGATTGATGGTCATGGAACATTCCATGGCATGGGAATTATTGCATGCATAACCCCCAGAATCGAACGAGCATTAGTGATTCCACGTGTCAAAATTACAGCAAAAGACCTGGAAAATGTTGGACGCATCAACATTGTGCCATATGTACAAAAGTCTGGGGGCCTCAAGACCCTTACCTACCAAGAAGTTGAGGAGCACTCTGAAGATGACAGAAAGATGGCTCATGACAGAGACGAAAGAGAGATGGCCACTGATACACTCTGGAAACTGTCCTTGCTGCTTGGAAAATGCCCAAGGCCTGGATGGTCTGGGATGATGAAAATGCTCAACACTGGAAAAGATCATCCTGGTCTGTCAGAAGTCATTTTCCTACCCATGATTGACATGAATCCAGGAGATCTGACTTGCATCTATTCGACTCTTGAGTTTATCAACAATCATGCGGCTCGCTACCAGGTCACTCCAATTCTAACCTTTGATCAACCACTATGGTGGAAAGCGATGACAATTATAGAAAGTGAAGCATCTGATAGTCCATTGAAATCTATCGTTCTCCGACTTGGTGGATTTCATGTACTCATGAGTTTCCTTGGTACCATTGGTCATTTGATGGCAGGCTCTGGCCTGGAAGAAATCCTCGAATTAGTGTATGCACCGAACACAGTGCCCAAAATGCTTGAAGGAAAAGCAGTCAGCAGGGCCATTCGAGGTCATTTCCTGGTTGATGGAGCACTGAACACTCTACTGGCAGCGAAAACTTTTGAAGTCAAACTGCCCTTCCCAGCAAGCTGTGCCGTAGACCCAAATGAATTGACTGAAGATGGCGCTGTTTCTGACGACTGTGAGGGGAGAAAGACAGCTGCACATGAACCAGTTTCTGATCAATTAGATGGAGAATCCATAGACCATGGTACAGACTTACCAGATACACTAGCAGAAGCCTCAGATCTGTATGACAGTATTATAGCTGGCACCACAACAAGAACAAATGCTAGTGAACTTACAGATATAGCCCAGCGTTTAGAGGAAGAGAAGACAACCATGGTTGATGACCGAACAGCAGCACTGTGGCTGCAGTACATGGAAATGCTTGATTTAGTCCGTGCATTCATCAGATCGGAGAGAACTGGAAATTGGACTCAGCACCTTGATACCTTGACAAACATGATGCCATTCATGGCTGCCTCAGGACATAACTTATATGTCAAGTCATTGAGCATTTACCTTCAGAAAATGCGTCAACTTGAGAACACACATCCACAAGTTTATGAAAGATTTCAGGAAGATGGTCTGCAAGTTGTTCGTAGGTCGAATGAATACTGGGCTGGACTCTCCCCTGATCTTGTAATCGAACAAGCTCTCATGAGAAGTATGAAAACGACCGGAGGACTGACGCGGGGAAGGGGTATGACTGAAACTCAACGTGCGATGTGGGTTCTTTCTAACCCTGCAACATCCGAAATCAATGCTGCCATGCAAGAACTGACTAGAGTAAATTATGAAACCAGTGCACAGCACAAAGACCTTTCTTCATCAAGACAGGTAAAAGACACTGCAGACACGATCAAAATCCTTAGTTTTTTACAGTCACAAAGTCCATTTGATCGATATGAACACCTCCAACACCTTATCACAGGTGAGACAGCCCACAACGGAGTGAATGTTGACCGTTCCAAAGAGATTGGGAAAAGTATTTTAAAGGACATGGATGGGAGACACGTGAAAGAATATGTATTCAAAAAAAAAGCACAAGCAGTCACTATGGACTCCAAATCAACAGTCAAACTGAATAACGAAGTTGTCCATATTGATCCCCAGCTCTTGTTTCAGAGACTCTTGATTGCTGCAACACAGAAAGACATGTTGGCTGAAGCCTTCAAGTACGAACTATGTGGGTATCCACCTGCACTCTTTCAATCAAGAACTGTGTTTCTTCCGGCAAACAAACCCCAACTGGCAAAAGCAATATGGAAGGCTGTGCCTCATAATGATGTGCCAGAAGGAGACATGTTATATGTCTTGGACGGAGGGGCACTCCTCCACCGACTACCCTGGGAGATAGGGAAGACATATGGGGAAATAGTGGAAAGTTACATTGGTTACGTTCGAAAACATTATGGGCAATCAGTGGTGATAGTGTTTGATGGATACAGTAATAGGCTCTCTACAAAGGACATTGCCCATAAAAGGAGGAATGCAACGACTGGCCAGAAGGTTTCATTCACTTCTACCATGCCATTGAGGTTGAATAAACAGCTATTTCTGTCAAACAATGAGAACAAACAACGTTTCATAAACCTGTTGGGAGAGGGCCTACAACGTGCCGGGATTGACATTCACCATGCTCAGGGAGATGCAGATGTGCTCATAGTTCAAACAGCAGTAACAGTAGCAGTGAAACAAAGAACTGTTCTGGTTGGAGATGACACAGACCTTCTCATCCTTCTGCTACACTACTATCGGCAAGGAGAGCTGTACTTCATGTCAGAGCCCAAGTCATCATCTTTACAAAGTCGCAGGTTTTTGAACATAGGGCATGCAAGAGTTGTATTGAGTGATAATGTGAGCAGCAACATTTTATTCGTACATGCCATACTTGGTTGTGATACAACATCCAGAGTGTTTGGAGTTGGGAAAGGGGTATCTCTGCGTCTGTTTCAAGAAAGTAACACATTCAGAGTACAGGCCAGAATTTTTCAGAGACAATGTGCTACTAAAGAGGAAATTGCTGCTGCAGGGGAAAAAGCAATGGTACAGATCTACAAAGGCAAAGAAGCAGATTCTCTCAATGACCTCAGACTGAAACGTTTTTATAGTAAGGTGACTGACAGGAAAACGGCTATCCACCCTCGCAACTTGCCACCAACATCTTCATCTGCTATGTTTCATAGCTTCAGAGTGTACCATCAAGTTCAAGAATGGATGGGAAACTTGCTACCACCGGAGGAATGGGGCTGGAGGATCCAAGACTCATGCCTCATTCCTGTCCATACTGACCAGGACCCTGCACCTCAATCTTTGTTCGAGCTTGTGCGCTGCAAGTGCAAGTCTGGTTGCAGCACAATGCACTGCAATTGCCGTCGTCAAGGCCTCGACTGCTCCCTAGCTTGCACAGAGTGCAGAGGCGTATGTGCAAATATGTCAGCAAACTTGGATGAGAACATGGACTGAACTTTTTTTGTTGTTGCCACAGAGTCAAATCTATAAGTGTTAAGGCCTAACTCCTATTTTGTATATTAAAGTGACTACTGGGCCTTCTCTTCTACTTCTGTCTCTTGAGTTGTGGTTTTGGGTGCATACTATTTATTTATAAATTTCAATATCAATGACTTGTCTGTTAATAGTGGTTTCCTCTGAAAAATTGATTCCTTTTCAATATAATCTTTTAATCTCCGATCTATATTTTGTGTTTGACTAGGGAGGAGTTCTGTTGATATATTTTCAATAGCCTGATATTTTCTACATTTCATACCAAAAACATGGTGAAAATAGATTTTTTGATGACTCTAAATAGTAGAGTAATGTATGGGATGATAGAGAAACATAGACACAGTCCTTTCTCTAGTTTTGTCTTTTTGTATTGTGTCAACAAAATGAAAGAATAATTTTTAGTCTGGCTTCATCCAATTTTCAAATTTTGTGTTTTGCAATATATGCAGATTATGGTACATTTTAATGAAGAAAGGCCTAATTTGCATATATAAACATAAAATCTCAAAAACTAGCAATACATTTTTTCTTTGGTATGATGTCACTAATCAACTGGACAAGTTTCATAGTGATAGCTATTAATTGAAAATGTTCCCCTATTTTACTCATTTTACTTAGAGTGATGGGCACAACTTTGGCCTTTAATCTCGAAAAAAAATATGTTCCACTCCATCTACGTTGGTAGACTTTTAGTATATGATTCAGGAGGTTATTAGGACCAATAAAAACTATGAGCCATTTCTTTTGCAAATTTTTTGCTTTTTTGAGCTAGATTGACTGGACTATAAACCTGACAATGATAATACATTTAATATAATGATAATAATAATAATAATAATAATAATAATAATAATAATAATAATAATAATAATAATAATAAACATTCAATTTAGTATATAAAAAAACAACAACAAACAAATAATAGAAAATGGAGAAAAAAAATCACGCACCAAAAATAAGCAGGTTTGGAAAGAAAAAAAAAAGTATTTCTATTACTTTTTCAAAGTAGTTATAAAAGGCCAGGCTCTAGCCTCCAGTGGTGCTGTGACCTACAACAGGCAGTGTAGCAGCATCAATGAGGCAATTAATATGATTTGCCTATTTTCCAAACAAAGACTTTTGATAATCACACAATCATTTCATGTCATGTAACCCTCTGAGGTCTGACTATTCATTGGTGAACATGAGTTTCATAGTAAAAACAACAACTTTATGTTAAGTAGGGTCAAGATGGAAAACCTGGTCACGGTGCAGCTGTGAGGCTTTCACACATTCACATTCCTGTCTGCACAACATAAAAAAGTAAAATTGTGAGTTTTATTATTATTTTTGATGACTTACTTACATAAGTAGGGGAGACTTTCAATGAATAACATGAGTTGGGGAACCATTTTGTATGTATGTAAATAGACTGCATTACAGTTGAATTTCTTACTTTTTGGGGCAGTGTTTGTGTATTAATACCTAATCAATTTTTTATAGTCTAGAATTGTTATCACTGTTACTGTTATTATCATTTAAGATTTGTAAATTGTTACAGGCTCCTGATTCTTTCTTTGAAAACACATTCTGGGTTCCTGGCTGCTTTACACTCAGAGTTATAGCTGAATTTGTGTATACAGTGTAGGCAGTTAATAAATGGTTGATGTAGTTTTAATCAGATAAACATCATGTGTATCATATTCATGTACTCATGTGCCTGTCAACAGCTGTATTCAAAACTTTTCTAAAGCACTTGAACCATTCCCAGGCCTGGGAAAAATGCTGGAATTTTCCTGGAATTTCATGGTTGTGGGAACCCTGATCAATGTTGACCTGCTTGAGAGAGCAACATTCAGAAAAGAATAAAAAAACAACAACAAAAAAAAACAGACACAGACACAAAATTATTGTAGTAAAGATTTATTTACATAGCAAACAACAGAAAAACACTGATCCAAACCCAGTAGTGTATGGTTCTGAGGAACATGTGTCCTTACATTTTTAGAGGAATGTATTCAAAAACAGACTCAGGAGGTTACATTTACAGTGGCATCATAGATGTAGAAGCATTTACAGACTCACTCTACAGAGACTGTACATATGAGCACAATCCCTTTTAAAAAATCTGTGAAAGAACAATGACTTTTGAAATATTACATCATCAAAGTAAACAAATTGTATAAAAATATCCCCAGAGGAACAGATAATCAGCCTTTTTTTAAACCCCTAAATGCAAAATCAAAAGGCAACTTAATCAACCAGCAGCTGAGACATACAAATTGGTTGACATTTTTCACCAAGGTGTTGTACGTTTGTCAACGGTAACAGACTTCTTTCACAAGCTGACACTTTGAACAGTTAAAAGAAGGATAATAAAATCTACTCAAGTACAGTGGTATACATATTAAATGTTGTCACTTTCCATCTAAGGCTCCCTACCAATGCTTTTTTTTTTTTTAATCAAAGTCACACATTTCAAAAAGCGGATATTCTTTTCCTCCGGGAATACAGTTTTAGCGCTAGGTATTTCTAAACATTTCATAATATATTTCTTAATGGTTAACAGTATCTTTCCTTCTCTTGGGATAAATGATACTCTGGGATCATCAAAACCAGCTCGTGACAACATACCTGTAACACATTACTTCTTTTTTTTCTTTTTGCCACAAACCAGGAATGTTTTCTCTAATTGCCAAGTAAAAGTATGTTTCGATTTTGGTATATGAACCTCACATTCAATACAATGGGACCAAATCACAGGTTAAAAAGGAAGACAAAACATGATGTTGGTGATGTAAAACCGAGACAGACAAACAAAAAGAAAACCCCAAAACCCATCACATCTCCAACCAACATATCTATATAAAATAGTCTCTGATGTAAATGGGACTCAAAATGCCTAAACAAAATGTATTTTAAAGGTTAAATTACATCATTTTAATATATGTGGGTACTATATGGACCAGGAGAAGAGCTGTATACATCATCTTTTGGGCAGATGGTGTTTTTCACTGGTTTTTGAAATATTCCAGAACAAGCTACAATCATATAAGTCGAATCAGTTAAGACACAGAGAGATCTGAAATCTTACCATGAGCGAAATAATGATTTCCAAAGCTCAAATGAACAATTATGCAGATCATAAGTTTGTAGTGGAGGTTTTTTTCATTTAAATATAAAGAATCTTTACATTTGTAACTTTCTCCCACGATTGGCAATTTCTCCCATTATTCTCCTGATTTCATTGTGTTAAAAAGTCAAACAGGTGTTTCTCAGTTTTTCTGTACAATGTATGCAAGACCTCCCGTGTTACTGACATTTGCCTCCTGTCTCACTTGCCCACACTTTGCAGACTGTAGTCCTGCATGAATTTATCCTTACTGGCAAGATGCTGACTTGTGATCACTTTTTGAACATTTTGCATGCATTTTTTAATTTATTTTACTTTGAGCTAGTTACAAATCATTTTGCTTTCACATCCCTTTGTTTATTCTATTAATCTGGGGTGATGGGGTGCCGAGGGGAGGCCATATGCCAAAACCCCCAAAAATCTCTTTATCACATTGGCAGGTATGGAAGAGTGTCTCTCCAAACGCATGATTAACAGGAAACACCAGCAGCCGAAGCATGGTTATCATCTGTTCAGTATTTCTAAATGAAACAATGCTGAGGAGTGGCTGATGATACAATTATGTTTTAAATTCGTAACTGTACAGTGTTGTCACGTGTCACTCCGGTTTAGTTTCCTGATCCCTGGTCTCTTCATCAGGGATGCTCCCTGAGACAGGCAGAGGTTCCCTCACCTGGAGGCTCTCGGAGTTGGCCTCCAACTCGTCACAGGGCTCTGAGGCCACATCTGGCGTAGCGGGCGGTGGTGGTGATTGCTGCTTTAATTGTGCTTCAGAGGAACCTGCAATGGCGCATGCTTCTGTGGGACTCTTTTCCTGATCACCTGCTGGTAACATTGGCTGTGATACTGGTTGATTGACATTGGCCAGAGTAACACTTTGAGATGTGACACTTTCAACTACTTTCGACTCCATTTCCTTTGGTTTTTGAACAGGTGCTGTCGTCAAGACGTACAAGACTGTTGCTGGCTGCTCCAAGATGAGATGCCTGCACAAAAGGAAAATTGTCAAAGCATTTCTCTAAAAAAATTCAATAAAGATAAGGAAACTTTTGCAGGAAAGCCACTGTGGGTTGTTGTTTAAATTCTTGCTCTTGTGTTGTTGTGTGACTGGTTGTTAATCTGCATGACAGTCTACAGTGTCGATTTTACCGTTTTATTCAAATATGGTAAAAAGTGAAATGATTAGATTGGCTACAAATCGAAAAACAAGCTCTACATCTGCGTAGATAAGGAACTAACTTATAGTTCTAATGGGTTAATATAAACATACAGGGCATGATCATGTAACCAAAAATACAGCAATAAATGTTGTTTGGTCTTCTGTTGTTAATAGATTAAAAATAGGTGGATTAACAAGATGTAATGTGGGGATTAGTTTCTACTCACACTCGATCTTTGGATTTCATATCTGCTGGGTTAAAAACAAGAGACAACCTGTTCATGAAACTCACAACACTAAGTACTGGCCATAACTCAGGTGCTACTAGCAGAAAAAGGGACATACCTTTCTCCTGGATGACTTTGCATACATGGTTTGGTCGATCAGTTAAATGTTTGCTCATCAGGTCACCACCCGATGCGTCCACCAGCAGGTCACAGTTGAGACACCTCAGGGTAAATCTGAGGAAGAAAAACAAAAGAAAAAGAATGAAAAACAAAAAAGCAATTTGTGTTTAAGATGCAAAATATAAACTTCCATGAAGTGTACTTACTTTAATGCCGATGGTTTTTTCTTATCCATTTTCAGAACTCTGTTTTTGGCTATTCGACTGTGATATCTAACAAAGGACAAAGACAGATTTGTCAGATAATGGCACTGGGTGCATCAGCGTAAGTGCATTAAACTGAGTTACATTTTTTTACTCACCTTATCATGTGATTCCCGATGGAAAGTTTGCAACTTGTCGAATATTTGCACGCACCACAATTTGAAACCATTGGGAAATGAGAGAAGAATTGGTCGACTTGCCCGTTGCACTCGATGCAGGTGAAACGGCCTCCGTCCACGCTGAAAATTGGACGAAAGGAACAAATAACACAATCAATCAAATGCTCATCAGATGGATACTTAGATGTTAAAGGCGTTCAGTCAGATATTTAGATCCTGCAAAAGCACCTTAAAATGATTAACATTTTTACTGTCATTAATTTTGTCTGTTAAATACAGCAGATGCACAAACTAAACAATCACCTTTGTTAATCGTCTGGCGAGTGTCTGAACCTCTACATTATCTCATGTCTCTGCTTTTAGACCATATTATGTGACTAAAGCAAGCATATTGTCTTTGATTACTGAGCCCAGTTAGCCAAATATCACACTCATTAGTTTGTTTTTAAAGAAAGAAATCCCACTCTATGGGCTATATACCATTTTATTTTTAACCAGCCTAATGAAGAGTTTCTGGAAAATTAATTGAAATCTCAATTAGCTACTTTGTGTATTGTGTATACATCTATTAATATGCTCCAATCCTGTCATGAATACCCAGTGGGTGGGTCTATATCGTTATTATATGAATCAAGGGGCCCAAAGCTGGACATGCCGAGGAATATATTTATTATTGTGGGGCACAATTTTTCAAGACAATTGCAAGTTCCAGAAACATTTCCATTCATCAAAAGTAAAATATCTCCACGATGCAAATATTCTTAATCACAAAAGGTTGGAAGTAACAAAGTACAAATTTTTGTTTTTGTTGTAAATCTGTATTTTACTCATTTACGCATTTATTTTTCGGAAAACTTTTTACTTTTACTCCCTACATCTTAACACAACCCCGTTTTCAAAATAAGCTCATTACCTTAATTTTAGTGCATTTGACGGGAATGAAAGACAAAAGGCTTTTATACAATTTGTGCACCCATTCATTAACACTCCTCAATATCATAAATAGATCTGCGGAAATCATCTTTAAGAGACAACATTTGTTTGATCTTGTTTGGTTAACTGTGTAGAAAACCTGAACATACTAAAACCTTCAAAGATAACTACATTTTGACCCTTGGTAGATTTTTCATTGCTGCACAAATTATGACTATATGGTATAGCAAAGAGTTTTGTAAAAATAAATAAGTATCTAGTTTCACTGACTTCAGCATGAAAAAGCTCAGATAACTACCTGAGATTCCTGAGTGCCAGATTGTGCTTTGTCTTATTCCTTTGCTGCTTCTGGCCCTGAGTCATCTTGTTTTTTCCTGCTGCAGAACCGTCTGATCTAGACTTGGACACACCGGCTGGAGGTTTGGTTTGCTGATTGAAACTTAGTGTTTCTGAACTGACAGTAAATCCAGAGCGATCAGGGGAGTTCGGCAGAGCAGGTGACTTTCCTGTGATGGAGGCTCGTATGGTCACCTGGGAAGAGATCACATGACACATTGGCACCAGAATTTAATCTGGATCAATCTAAGAATAGTGAGAACCATCCACCCCATAACCTAAAACAAATGTCACACTGATGTCATTTTGACAAGGTCAGACCTTTGTTCCTGGAGGAAGGCCCTCCAAGGCTTTAGGTTTTCTGAAAGTCTTGTGGACGTGAGTCCTGTGCTCCACTTTCTCCTTGTAGGTGAGGAAATTCAGTCTGCATTTTCCACAGCGATGGATCCCCTTTTTCTGAAAAAGCACCACAGCGCAGAATTAATAAGAGGTGCAACGAGAGGCTAATTGCTGAAATGTTTCATTTGGATTCACTGAAAGAATATAACAAGCATGAAAGACTCTACTTTCATTGCTATTAATAGAACAGTAATTAATTTTGCTTGGTTGCAACTCTACAATGTTTATTGTTCCTTGAGGGCAGCTGAAGAAGAGAGGCAGGTTTTACTGTCAGCCTTTTATGTATTACAGTAAGGTGCTCGGCAGACAACCACATCAATCCAACCCTGGAGTTGGAGCTAATGGTACAAACCAAAAGTAAGAAACCAAAACTCCTGAAAATACACTTTTTACAATGCTGAGAAATCAGAGAATCGCTTAACTTTCTTAAAAAAAGATGTTTCAAGGCTTCACTTGGCTGACTTAACATGCATATCTTAACATTTGGCTGTGACCTCAGACATGAGACAACAAAAGGCAGCAAAAACTGGATCAGCAGGATATTTTCTGTTAAGGAATGAATGACAATATTTATTAACAGCAGGGCAGGAACTAACAATTATTTTAGTTGTAAAATAATCTGTTGAATATTCTCGTATAATCAATTAGTTCTTCTGTCTATAAAATGTCAGAAAAAGGTGTTCAATGGCGTTCAGTGTTCCCCAAATATTCCTAAAAGATGATGTCCTTAAATGTCTTGTTTTGTCCACAACTCAAATATATTCACTTTACTGCCATGGAGAAATGAAAAAATCCTAAATATTAAAACATTTGAAAAACAAACGAATCAAAAATCAAAACAGCTGGTGATTACTTAAATAGCTGACAACTAACTGATTAACTGTTGCAGCTCTAACTGACAGGGTTAATTTTATTTATTGTTTTGGTTTTTCTAGGTTCATCTATGCTATTTAGGTTTATCTGTTGCGCTTTGAAAGGATGTACTTGTGTTATTTGGCTATTATATTATCATCATGTCTGAGGCATAAAATAATCTTAACAGGAACATTCTTTAGGGCAATGAATATATCGTCAACATACCTGATGTTTCATGTAGTGCTGCATGTACATGTGACTACTTCTCAGAACTTTGAGACAGAAGGGACAGAGCAGGTCTTTTGTGTTTTCATGGGTAACTCGAAAATGTGTCTCCACATCTGAGAAGAAAGAGGACCTGAAGTTGCAGACCTGTGGGATGGGCAAAACAGAAATTCAGCATCAGTGAAAGTTTTCCTTTGATCACATAAGAAAAGCACAGCTCAGTATGAGGTAACAGACCTGGCACACGTAAGGCATTTCCCCGGGCTTGTGGTTGTCCTTCATGTGCTCCAGGAGAACTTGCTCAGACTCAAACGCCAGCTCACAAATCTTGCAATTGGCTGCAAAAAGAAATCACAAGTCAGTGTTTGACCAAACTGTCATGTCAGATTGAGCTGTACAGAAAATGTATGTCATACTTGAGGATTCGATCGGGCTGTGAGCACTCTCGATGTGGCACTGAAGCTGGAATGGAGTCATGTACTGGCGGTAGCAATGCTGGCATGTTGTGTGGCTCTCCCAGCTCTCACTGTTCTGCTTTTCCAGCTCCAGGTGGTGCTTCATATGGTTCATGAACCTGCAGGAGAGGGTAAAAGGGAAGTGCTGAAAAAACTGTGTCCATCCCCATCAAGAGGCTGACAAACACATGGCAGTGGTGACTCTCTAAAGGGCCGATGCAAAAAATGAATGAAAGAATGAAAGTGATAAATATTCCTTTTTGCAACAGATTTATGCAAATTTACACTAGAGGGTGATTTATTCTTTGTTATCTTTTGAAATTTAAAAGTAACAAGTTATTTGGTGCATTTTACTTTTAACATGAAATTACAATTACATCCCACCTGGCTCTCAGAATTTGCACATTTCCTTGATTAATTCAATCGAGGAGATTATCAGCAGACTAATTGATTGTAAATTCAATTTATAGTGTACAAAATTAAACTAATTTACAGGAGAGTGAGGCTGTTTTGAGGGGGAAACCACTAATATTCCACATCAATGCATTTTAAGTGTGCCAACCATAAACATCACATTATTTGCTCATTAATCACAACATTGCAAGTCAAACGAGTTGAGAGGACAAAAATCCCCTGTATATTCATAATCTACATATGCAGGAGATAACAGTGATTTAAGGAATATTCCCATTTTTATAAGTCTAAATAAAAACATTAAAACAAAATGTCGTGCAGTGGGGGGAACAATCCATATTCATGGCCTGTGTACATGCGTGGCTATAGTCCAGGTCCCAAAGGTTTTTAAGATAAATGAAGGACTCTCCTTGCGCCTCACTTTCTAAGCATGTATAATAGCCGTTATAATATCAGCAATTACACACAGATTTCTGTTTTGCCTAATGATGTAGTGCTCTGTGGCTGCAACCAGCACCTCCACAGCTACCTGCCACTGCTGCCCTGATGAGGCATGGCCCATTTTTCAGCCAGCGCGTTCTGCTGCCTCAGCTCCCCTAATAGAAATTTTTATGTGGATGAACTCTGACCTCGACTGTGAGACTGTGGTTGCGGGACAAATGTGTTACCCCATTAAAAGCAGCTTACAGAAGCTTTTTTTGCGATGTTCTGAAGCAAAGTTATTTAATCAAAGGAGCAGTTCTTGCACCACCTAAACTAACAGCCATTTTTCATCTTTAGGCCCATGAGGGAAAACAGTCCCGGTACTGTCATCCATCTGAGAGGAAAACTGCAGTGAGGACGGGAAGACATCAGCTCTTCCTGTATCGCCACTGGACAAGTATATTTTCAGCAAGTCCATCTTTTTGATGCATGCATTTTGAGAGTATATTAATTGATGCAATCCAACTCAATGTTGGAAAATAATTTCTTCATCTAAATGGAAACAGAACAGTCTCCAGCAGTGGTTACACATGGGGTGCATTATTTCAATTACCAAAGTTATCAATATGAACATTTCCTGACCTTAATATAATAATTGTGGAGGACGTCTATGATCTTAATCCAGTGCATATTTATCATGTCTGTGATTTGTTAAGTACAAATTCTACTCATTTTTACCTGCCATATTTTGTCAAATGCAGAGCTCATGTGAAAGAGGACTGGTCCCTTTCGTTTCTGGCCTTGTAAACTAAGTAGTTACAAAAAAAACTAAACAAAACATCAAGCCCATAGTTGCTTAAATTCAGGTTTGTGAACCCTGGACCCAGAGATTCTTGAACTTTGTCATCAGGCCTCAAATCACTCCCTGATCACTTCCCACTGTGTTCTGACAGCACAGAAGCAGCTTCAGACTCAGATATTAGCCCTATGTGGAAAAAACACAGCCTCCACAATAATTTGAGTGAGTCTAGTGTCACAGCAGGGGCACCAATGGAGAGGGCCCCAACCCTACAAAAGCAACCTCCTGCATTGATATAACACAGTTATGGTAAAAGTTTTTTGTCTGAACACCAGTTTAGTCCAAATGCTTTAACCCTTCTGGATGAAGCCATCAGAAGAACACCATGCGCAAAATGCTTAGATGCCATGTTGAGGTCACCAAACTGAATTGATGAATAATAAAATAGTTGCATGTTTTTTCTGCCAATTTACTAACCAATCAATTGAGGCAGCTCTATTGTAGGCCCTTGTATCAGCACACTGGTACTGGGATGCCAGGAGGACAAGCAACAAAATAAGAAGAAACGGTATACAATCCGCTTATTCTGATTAATACTGCATTTCTCTAACCTTTGTTTTTGTTTTCTGTTCCCACAAGCTGCAAGCTGTGTCACTCTCTACACTCTCAATAGCTTCCTCCTCCCCCTCCTCCTCTTTTTTCCTCCTCCCCTCTTTCTTTCAGGCTCCCTTCTGATGGACCACGGCCCCCTGGGACCATCTACGGTTTCCGGGCTCCTGCTGCCTTGACATACTGACTGATCTGGATCGTCACACCCCGGGCTCTGCTGGATCATTGCTCTCCTCTGCTTCACTATCTCATCATATCTATATTTCTGTAAATCTTGATGCCTCTCACTGTCTATTACTAATTATCTTGTGTGGCCTGCCCTCTTCCAGGTCACCATGGTGGACAGGAGGTCGCCTGGCTCGTGCACCACTTGGTGATGCCTCGTCCTGCTCGGTCGTCTCCTGGATCCACTCAATTTACATATAACTTGTATCAGGTTTTCTGTTGATGTAACTTGTAAACTGTGAATCGTTGCTCTTTTCTGTACATGCAACATCTATCGCATGTCTGTCCGTCCTGAAAGAGGGATCCCAATTCCATTGGGTTTTTTTTTCCATCAACATGGCAAGTTTTTCCTCACTCGAATCGAGGGTCGTGATTGTGATTTTGGGCTATATAAATAAAATTGATTTGATTTAACAAGAAGACTGACTGTGTTTTTCCTTTCCCTGAATGACATAGTATGTTTAGCAAAAAAAGAAAACATACCAGGTGGAAAGCAATGGATTACTCCCCTTATATTTTCCCATTATCATACCTGATGTTGTTCTTGAGAACTTTTAAACAGCTCTGGCACTTGAAAGTGGTGTTGGTCTTCTGCGTCTCTTTCTTGTTTCCATCACTGTCAAACCGGCCGTAGTAGAAATCTGAGACCAGCATGATGCGTTTGTTGGCACCAACATCCACAGTTGGCGGGGGTTTATTGTCATATTTTGCAGAGCAGTTCTGAAATAAAAAGATTGTTTTACGCGAATAAGCCAACTTCATACCGATGTCTTATTCACTGAGGCAAAGATTCTACAAATCAAGAGCACTTTAACTGAAAAAGAATTGGGAAAAAAAACCAACAACATAGAACATATCAAAATTCAAGTACATAAAATAAACAAAATAATCTTAAGGGGTTATTGGCCAACAAGTAATTACTCACCATCACATGACATCTCAGGGCATCTTGGTTAATGAATTCTTCATGACACTTTGGGCATTTTCTCTTTAAGATCCCGTTTTCCACTGGAACTAATTTTGTTGGCCCTACAGAAAACCAGTTAGATGTTACAATTGACAAGACCAACCAAGATTGGGTTTTGGGTTTGTTTACATAACCAACAGAACAGTATCAATAAAATTCCTTTATCATTAGAAACGTACCTGAATCAAGCTTGACTCTTTTAGCTACGCTGTCTATCAGCTGTGGTGGCAATGCTCGTTTGACTACCAGTTGGTCTGGTGAAAGAAAATACATTTACATTTTAGTTACTGCCAGCTGTCTGTCCTAAAAGTGTGGCAGAGTAAGGCTAAGCCATTACCTTTGTTATTGGTGTCAGCCTTTACAGGCATAGAAAGAGTCTGAAGAGGTTGTGAGCTGGAGCGATTGGGTTGCATCTGCTTAGACTGCGCAGAGTACATAGCAGGGCTCTGGACGTTAGTCAGCGTCACAATATTGTTGCTGATTTGTTGCACCTGAGGCCTGTGGACAGCACCGGGCATTACATTGGCTGCAGCGACACGCTGAAAAATCGGCTGCTGACCAGCTGAAACAAGGAACAAAAACACAAATTATCACACAAAGTCACTGTATAGAGGAAAAAGGTTAGATTAGAGGAAAAAATATATCAACTCCTCAGAAGTGTGTATCACTCAGGTTTACCTGGAACGATTGTAAATGAAGTCCCGGGAGGATACTGGGACCCAAGAGAGGCAATGAACTCACTGTTGTTCGCAAATTGTGAAGAAGTGACGATAAAGCCCTTGGATAATAAAAAAAGAACAGTCACACTAAATGGGTATTTATTTTTATTGCACATTATTTACTAAAATAATTTGAATATTAACAATACCTGGTTATTGACGATAACTGGCTGCGGAGCTACTGTTGTCAGACTGGGTGCTGCAGTATTAACTGCATTTCCAGCGATATTCAACGGCAGCATTATTGGTGAGGGGCCAATGGCAGGCGGAGGCGCAGGAAGCTTTATTTCTTGTTTCTCTGCAGTTTTCCTCTGAGGAGGTGGAGGGTCAGGCTTACTATCCTTATGGTCATTTGCTGTAGGAACATATAAAAAGGACAAAATAAGCACTTCGACAGGACATGTTGTGTTAACCTGTTAGCAGTGATTATGTGCTACATGCTGGATGACATGGAAACAAAACAAATATTCAAACAACCATAACACATATTGATTTATTTATATACTATCAAATCAATCACTGACCTATATTACAATATTGTTTATATTAATTTCACACTATAATACTGAACAACAGAGTGATTCTGGAATGCACATGTAATACTATACTTATGCATGGTTTTGTACTCGTGGACCTATAACATCAACATAATTAGTTGTTTCAAACATTAACTTTAATACATGTAAAAATGTGCAACGACATACAGAGCACTCCAACGAAGATGGGTTCATCGTCATCATCATCTATCAAGTTAACTTCAGGAACTTGTTTCTGCCACGGCTCCAGCTCCTCCTCAACACATTCCATAAATAGCTCTGACATGGTGGACCTGAAACAACACAAAATAACTTATTGAAAAAAAAAACACAACAGGAATGAAGAGGAATTGCAACGACAACACAATACCTTCCTCTACATTTTTTGTTTTACAGACATGATGTGACATAAGGGCAAGCACAGGTGTAAATAATGACATTAACGATGTCTGAACTGAACTGAATTGAATGTAGCTACTTTGGTCTCAGGGTCCTGTGCATGCTGACTCACTGTCACGCACGGTAATCAATGTTCTTAGGAACAGCTGTGCTCTACTGCAACAGGTCAGGCATAATATCTGCCGTGAAAAAAGGCTTTTTCGTGCTGTCATTTTCTAACTGACAGATTTACTGAATAAAGGAGTCATTGACACAATAACTACACTTGCGCACAGAAATTCAGGTTTTTGGGAAATTCACATCACGGTGTGAAGCCTGAGGATGTATTATATGCACTGCAATAACCTGGTTACTGTCATTTTACAAGACATCTATCTTATTTCTCTGAAAGGCTGTCAAGCGAAACAACCAGCTGCAACATTTCCATTCAACAGTGGTCGTGTTTGAAGTCCACCTTTCAATTTTAGGTCTGTTATTCACCCTCTTTTTAACTCTTCTTTGCCAACAGTCCCCAAGTTTGTCTCTTTGGGTCTTGGTAGCTGCAATACAGTTTGGTTTTTTTGCCTGCAGTTTGTGTAACAGATGTAGGGAACAATGAGAGTGGATTCAAAACAACCACATGTAGTTAAAGGCAATACTACTCTGTGGGTTCAGAGCTGTAAACGTCATCCTTCAAGACAAAGTCAATTGATTCATTGTGATTATCAAAATATGAATTAAAGCTGCTTTGAAAGTTATGCAACAATAAAAAATAAGCATCATTTTTGCAAGTGGGACTGCTAAATTAGCCAAACAGAGCACATCAATCCATTACAGAAATATGTGCAAATGGTTTTAAAGACACTAAGCAAGAAATAGCAGGATTTATGTTAGTATGTCTCGCTCAGGAGTAACTGATCAGGGATAATTTGGGCCTTTTATTGCTGGAACAAAGCTCCTCAACAGACGTCCAAGATGGCGACAGTCAGCCCACTGTCCAAATATAGAAACAACTTCGATTATAAAATACAAATCGGCGTGCTTTTAAAATATATATGTATATATTCACTAATCACAGTCTGCTAACGTGAGACAGCAAACATTCTTGGCCTCAGTCCATTCTCTACCGATTAAGAACCAAATTGGTGAATTGATCTGATTGTAAAGATGTTGGTATAGTTTTGAGCTAACATTTTTCTTTTCACTGTAAAATACAAAATGCAAAAACTAAAGTAAAACCTAATTATAAGCAAGGCTCTGAGCGGTCATCAGATTAATTACCATATGCTACCATTAGCAAATCATGCATTAGCGTGATTTAGCAGCGCTGCAACTGTATTATGTTGTTAGCTTCCCGGGTCCTTTTCAGCAGCAAGGCAGCTAATGCTAACTAGCTATCGTGTATGATTCACAATGCTGCAGCTCTTGAGGTCTGCCATGGGATTAGAGGAGCAAGAACAACATCTGATTTTGAACACTTTGACGGGTTTGCTCTAATTCCCCCAATCGTTTTATTGCAAGACTTGTCGGCTATCGATCAGCGCACCATAACATTAGCTAGGACACGTTAGCATGTTCACAGATCTGGGAGGTGGATGCTGGGACAAAGACTGCACTCACAGTTTGCCTTTGAGCTTACCTCTCTCACGCCCAGCCTCTGGGGTTCAATGCAGCGCCGCGTCTAAATAGCAACCCCGGTCCTTTACCTGAAGGCGAGAGACTTAAGATATAGTGACTCTACTTCACACAGCAGGGAAAAAAACTGTGTCGCTGGCCCAGCTCCGGCCGAGAGCAGCGGAAATGCTCTGACTGGTCTGGACCAATCAGGCTGCAGGACGCATTCCTCATCATCACTTCCTTTTTGTGTTTGTTGGATTTCCTGCTGGTCTCCCTTGTGGATTTTCTTTGGATTAACTACATTTTCTTTACAATAAAGTATATTTATTGGTAAGAGAGAGTACAGTCACACTGAATAGTATCTGCTCTCTCTTTTATTGTTTTTTTAGATGAAGGCCTTTATTTTTCTTTAAAGGGGAAATAATAGACTAAAGAAGGTGGATTTTATATTGTTTTTGATTTTGATGCAAACATTATTTCAATGGTTAGAGTCAGTAAGATGTATAATTCAATTAAATTGTCATATTTAAGGTGCACTTTATAGTTTTGGCGAATACATTTTTTTCAGAAGAGAAAGATCTTCATTGACCAATTTTTTGGTTAAACAAACTTCATAAACAAACTCTTCATTTTCAGAATCAAAATCGGCTTTATTGGCCAAGTATGTGTACACAATCAAGGGATTTGACTCACAATGTATAGGGCATAGTTTTTTAAACATTACATCTGATGTCGTCAGCTGCAATGTGTGACGGGCAGAGGGCGAGGGTGTGCCTTGTAGTCTCGACCCCTGGCTTCGCCCACAAGCCCTTCGTACGTGGAATGTCACCTATCTGGTGGGGAAGGAGCTGAAGCTGGAGCTGGAGCAGGAGCTGGAGCTGGAGCAGGAGGTAGAGAAGTACCAACTGGATATAGTTGGGCTCACCTCCACACGCAGTACCGGTGCTGGAACCAAACTCCCAGGGAAGGCCTGGACTCTCCACTTTTCTGAAGTTGCCCAGGGTCGCCTCTGTGTGGCTGAAAGTCACTGGGGGGAAAACTCCGACTGTCCTTTGTGCTTATGCACCAACTGTCGG
The DNA here is from genome assembly GCA_903131615.1 of Diplodus sargus. Lineage (NCBI taxonomy): Eukaryota > Metazoa > Chordata > Actinopteri > Spariformes > Sparidae > Diplodus > Diplodus sargus. Next base: position 2,851,733 of record CAEMYA010002058.1, read on the forward strand.
CTCAGTGTACCTGGCCTTTTTAGAGACCTTGGCTGGTGTCCTGGAAAGGGTGCAATCTGGGGACTTAATTGTCCTCCTGGGGGACTTCAAGGCTCACGTGGGTAAATGATGGAGAAACCTGGTGGAAAGAACACATAGAGGAGCTCCTGAATCCAGCTAACAAGTCCTCTGAAGTAGAGGCAGAGTATGAAGACCCCGGGGAATACTTGTCCAGATCACTGGCAGAGATGCTGGGGTAGTTGAGAAGATCCCAAGCAGCAAGACACCAGGGGTGGATGAGATTCGCCCTGAGATGCTGAAGGCTCTGGACATTGTTGGGCTGTCTTGGTTGACACACCTCTTCAGTGTCCTGTGGAGGTCTGGAACCACCACCATTGGCTAGGCCTAGCTCCCATCTTTAAGAAGGGGGACCAGAAGCTGCGTTTAAGTATCTCAGGGTCTGGTTCACGAGTGATGGGAAAATGGAACGTGACATGGCCAGGCGGTTTGGTGCGGTGTCAGAAGTACTGCAGGAGCTGCGTCGGACCATTCTGCTGACCATTCTGGTTAGCCAGCAGGCGACACTCTCGGTTTACCAGTCCATATATGTTCCAAACCAAGGCCACGAGCTGTGGGTAGTGATTGAAAGAACAGGATCGCAGACACAGGGATGCGAAATGAGTTTCCTCCGTAGGGTGGCTGGGCTCAGCCTTAGCGATAGGGTGAGGAGTTCAGTCATCCGCGGGGAGCTCGGAATAGAGGCACTGCTCCGTTACCTCATCTATACTGTAAATATTAGAATTACGAGTTAGAATTTCTTCTCCAAAAACTACACAGTGCCCCTTTAATACTACATCATACTACACACTTATGCATACAACATTATATAAAGTTTGCTGGTCTCGCAGTCATGGATGGTAGAGTGGGAGTTAAAAACGTAAAGAACAGTGTTGACAATATTTGGAGCATATTCGGAGAAATCAGAGTTTTCAAATGACCCGAGTTCACCCAACCTGCTTCTAACCACACCCAGGTCACATAAGTGATGTTAACCAATTTAAACAATAAGTAAAAATGCCCTTTTTTCCAGGGTGTAAACTACTTTCTTCTTTTTTCTTTTTTTTTTAGAGACAATTAATGTGACTCATTTACGAACAAAGATACCTGATAAACTTGTCGCATTTAGGTCTCGATAGCAAACTGAAACACTTATTCGCTGCCTCATAACCCGAACTTTAAAACAAATCTGATTCAGCAATGCTTTATTCCACAAATTCTTACTGTACTATAAAGACACTGAACCAATGCCAGCCATTTAATACTACCTGAATGAAGCGCTTGAAAATGTTTTTTGCTTTAAGAATTTAATTTACAGATATAATATTACAATAAACCCAAACCTTTAAAGGGGAATTTAAGTGACTGCATGTAATACAACAGTACAACAACTTGTGAACTTACCCATCATAACCGTTAACATAACAGTGTGTTCTCTCGGTGCACTAAACTATCGTTTGCTCGATGCGGCAGTTGATTTATGTTCATGTTCAGCAAAGCAAGGCAGAGACAGGTTTACAGGACTAGTCTGTGAGTTCGGCTGGTCTGACGGCAGTTGGTTAGATGATGTTGCTCCACACGCTGCAGGACTCCGGACACCAGATATGGACTCTTGGTTGTCGATGATTTCATCACAGGCCTCTTGTTTTACTGTCGTTGTGGCCACATTACAGAAACGTCGCTTCTTAGAAGCTGAAAAACAAAACACGGACTCTTGAGACCAGCTTTAGAAAAATAACAACATGTGGACATGCTTACACAATGCTCATTATACAATCATTGAAAAAAAAAACCTTTTACCTGGTAATACTGTGAATGAATTCCCAGCACGGCACGGTGTCCCGAGAGAACCAATTAACTCGGCGTTGCTTGTTAACTGCTGCCTGGGAGAAGCCCCAATGAAGCTCTGAAAAATACAGAAACAGAGTCCATACTTAAGGAAACACTCCTAATATCCACGTATCAAAGTCTTAAAATTAACATTACATGTCAAGGTACTAGCTACACTTTTTCACCCGTTAGTCAGGTCGTTTATTACAATTATACAAATCTAATAACGTCAATACGTGGTTGTTGAAGGCAGACTTTCTGTTTTTAGCTGAGCTGGTAAATGACTTACTGTATTTCTCTGAAGAAGTGAAAGCTCCGGGCTACGATCAGCTTGGTCATTACCTGCAAGAACATACAAATAGACAAAATCAGGCACTCAAAATCAAACCTCAACACCAACAAGTTCTTCAAGAATCGGTGTGACATACTCAACTCTCCATTATCATCCCCTTCTTTCAACCGAGCGTGTGAAGTTTGTTTCTGCCACGGCTCCAGCTCCTCTTCCTCACATTCCAGTAAGAGTTCAGACTTTGTGGCGCTGAGACAGAAAACAGCAGACCGACACTACTGGTTCACTACTGGCTCACTGTATAAAATCCAAAGATCTTTGTATGCTATGGTGTTTTTACAATATTCTTCTTCCAAACTAAAGACAAGTCATGTCAGGTGAATGAACAGAGGCACAACGCATAATCTTTTCAGCGCTTCAGTTTTGGCAATTCCTTTAGAGAATGGGTGAAGAAGAAGTTCAGCAATCTTTCCATTAGAGTTATATATTTTTCTTTGCTGCCCTTTCCCAAATATTCCAAAGTTCTTTTATTGTGTTTTTTTGGTTTACTATTTTGATAAATTTGTAATACAGGAAACATGTAAACCAGCAGAATCTGGATTTGAAAACTGAGCATCAAGCATAAAATCTTCTTGACTTGGAGATACAGATCCCCAATCTTGAAAATGAGCCTGGTCAAATACATACAGGTGCCTCTGGGGAATTGTTGGTACGTAGACCTCTTCATCACAGCTGTCATCAGCTCCTGGACTGCTCAGCTCAGGTGTTTCTGCAACCTTTTCCATATCACTATCCAAGTCAGATCTATTCAATTCAAAAAATGAAAAATACTAGAATTAGATCGGCCACAAAAGTGAAAAAAACTAAGATGCAATATATCTGATAAAATATAAAATTACAGTCTGTTCTTCATACTGTCCTCGTCAATGGCGACTTCCATCTCGTCACAACTGAAAATAACATATTACAGTTAGGGCACTGAATAAAGTGTGAAATTGTATTCAAAGGAAGTCAGTACAGTACTGACAGATGTATAAACCTACTGAAATGTACATTACAAAACTATCCATACTAACCTGTCCTGGACATAGTTCACCTCAGATGCCTCAAGTGTAGTGTCACTCTGATGATCAACATCATCTTGTTTACCTCTGCAGACACATTCAAGAGTTGTTACAGTACATTGACATGGAATGTCCAGTTTAACACATGATTACCTGTAAGACTTAATGTCTCTAGAATGTGTGTCTAGATAAACATTTTTTTTAGTGAGGAGGAGTGACGGAAAACAGGATGAGACACGGGATGACAAGGGTTTAGAAGTTGGATTTGAACACCGGACCACTGAGGCAAGGACACAGCCTCTGTACATGGGGTGCACACTCACACTGAGCTACTGGAGCACAGAAAACACAAAAACATGGAGTAATAGGGCCCAGGATCAAAAATGCTCAATTTACCCTTCAAGCTCTGCAATTCACCACAGCGAGTAATCATACACATTCCTTGTTTTTCAGAATAGACACCCACTGCATACATGGGGCATTTGGGTCAATGGCAGGGCTGTCCAAAGTGGTGCCGACAGCCAGAGTTAACAGCCAGATGTTTCTGGCTAAAATAAAAATAAAGGAAAATCATTTCAAATAATCATGTTATTGGTTTGCTGTTTTATTCGTTGTGTGGCAAAAAACGGTTATATATGTAGGGATAGAGTTCCACGTTTAGTGGGCCCCTCTATGCTGCCAGCACCCTATAAAAAAAAAAAACTGAGTAAAGTTTACATTTGCTTACCTCGCAGATGCTGATACATGTTCAGGACTTGATCGTGCAGGAGGCTCATGCATACAAGTACCAGTGGAAGTCAGCGATATTGAAGATTTCATTTCATAACTGTAAAACAGAAACATTGTCGTCAGACACAAAACCTGATTTGGAAATATTACATATGCTGACAAACACACAAGCTCCAGTTGAACTGGTTTCAAGTTCACCAGGTGGACTTTTTCTGAATGTATGAGAGCAGAAAGCAGGTATTGTAACTACCGTACATCTGGTTTGTTACGTAGAACTTTGTCCGTCATACCTATAGCAGCTTCCGATGTTTTAATCTGTGAATTAACTGAGAAATCTGGAAAGTGTTTCTGGAAATATATGTTATTTTTCTAGTTTTCAAATGCTGTTATGTATGTGCCAAAACTTGTGGGAGTGTTAGAAGATGTGGATATTGTATTAACATTAGGGTGAGTAAGAAAATATTAGGATGCTGTTGGGTGAACCTTCCCTTAAACCATGAGTACCAACAAAATTGTCTGTGTATTCAAACAAAGTAGTAGATGGAAATGTATGTATGCTTTGAAACAAACTGTTTAAAGTTTAAGTGTTAAAATCTTTTGTCTGTAGTTGTTTGAAACCTTGTTGTGACTCAGCTAGAGCACAAAACCATCACAAACATTCAGAGCAGCCAACAGAGTAAAAAAACTGTTAACACTTTTCAAATGTCAGTGTCCCTAGTCAATTAGTTGTTATTTTTCTTGACCAAGAACCTTTTAAATAAGTGACTTTTAGGGTCATCTAATAAATACTCATGGTAAATGAGCGATTTGTTTTTAATGGTTGTAAACATGAGTAAAGTCATTGGGATCACATTAATATTCACAGTGACAACAAATAAGAGGTATGAGTGTTCCAGGAAACTGAGGCCCGCATTAATTCTGCATAGATTAAAACTTAAAATGCCTTTATTCATGTTTTTTATCCACTTCATTTCATGCAGAATGGATGAGGATACACGGTACAACATTTGGAAGAAAGACACAGAAATGTATATAGCAATCATGTGAGATAAAAGTTTTTATTTAATCAATACCAAACACATTACAAAATGACTTGGAGATCAGTTTCATCATGTTAAAAGTGCAACAAAACTTCTCACGGAGTGAAATGGACTGACACAATCCATGCAGGGTGGAGGTTCCAGACTTTTTCAGCCTGAGTCATCTACCAGACCCTTGGGACGGGGGCTGCCCACCGCAGGTCTGACATCATTTGTTTTCTTGTTTAATATGTATTTATTTAAAAAAGGTCCCATGGGGAGTTATACTTCCTGGAAAACAGAACATCCTCAATGGTGACCTCATACTTCATGATCCATTAGCAGGGCAAATGAGTTCATCCAATAAAGCTTTCATACAGTGTTCAACAATCTAATTTTAATAGTGTTTTTTCTTTTTTTTTAACTGATCTCACAATTGAGATCTATTAAGTTTACATCTCTCGCTTCACAATTCCATTCTTTGACATAAAAAACTATCAAATTACAGTGAACCACTGTTGGTCATTCGTAGTTACAAACACAGAATCATCAGTCAACTCTGCACCTCTGCACCTAGATTCTGGAAGAACAGAGTCTAGAGGCTAATGACAACAACCAATTAGCTTAGCTTCTTCAGAGCTGCTGCATACAGCCAGTTCAAGTGAGTGAGCTGTCCGTGTCTCCAAACAAACAGCAGGTTACCTGATTCATGTCATTGGTATCTCTACTGGATTCCCATAGCTTCGTCTCAATCCACAAATGACTATTAAAAAAGGTTTAACATGTTGATCATCACTTGCCATTTATAGTAAATAGATTTGGTTGTGATATGTATAGCCTGTACATGCTGCCTCACCTCGACCATGACGATAGAACTCCCGTCCTTCTTCTCCTCGAATAGGCCTTAATGTCCTTCAGAGGACCTTTAAATTAAAAAACAAGAAAACATTCAGTAACACATGATAAGCTTTCAACATCTGGTTCAGCAATTAAGTTTATGTCTCATATTAAAAGATGCAACTGGTGCTGTAAGGTTTTGCTTTACACTGGTGTTGTCTGGCTGACATTTTTTACTCATGTAGGGGGAAGAAAGGATGGAAAAAGAGGAGAACAGGAATGACATTTCGCTGTTGTATGCCTCCGTGCACCAGTCAAGTTGCTGTTCCTGAGCTAAGCTGTTTTATAATGGCCTGAACATTTTTTGCTGAATATTATGATGTCACGACGAAGTTCCCCTTTGACCTCTTGGATATAAAATCTCATGACTACTTTATTTTATCCTATTAGATATATGTAAACAATGTCATAATTTTCATGAAAATTGTAAAAAATGGCTTAAAATGTGTTTTGTCGATTTGACAATGATTTACAAGATACACATTTCTGCCTTTGAAATAAACATAGTTTTAGGCTTGAACCTGCAGTTTGATGTATTGGAGAGAAATAAAACAAACAAACAAAGTTAAATCCCGACATTTTTTGGTCCTTGACACTGAAACCAGGAGAATCACCTGAAATGTGAAGAAGAGTGTCATCACTGCACTGTTGGTGGACCTCCGCTGTAAAGATCCCTTCCTGCTTAGTCGGGTGCATCTGCTTCATTTCAGGGTTGAGGTATGCCTTTTGAATTTCAAAAAAGGTTTTACGACCCATGAAATTCAGTTGCAGATGTTTGGCCCACTTTGTGAAGTGTGTAAAGGTGCCACCAGAAAAAAGAATGGAAAGAGTCGTGAGAACGTGGATTTCCGGAAATGCCTCCCAAAGGTGGGGTGATGACATCCATGTGCCCCTGTGTCCGCCGAGGCAGCTCCACCTGACCTTCTTCTGTGCTCCGCAGTGAGACACATTCTTTTTGGATATGGGCTGCCCACATGTCTGGCACTTCTTAAACAGCTCCATCAAGCAGCTGTCATTCACAATAGTCTTTGACTGACTCAAGTCTGATTCTGTGTTCTCATTTGATTTTGACGTTGCTGTTGAGTTCAATTCAGTCTCTTTCTGTAAGCTCTCGCTCAGTCCATCCACAGATGCAATGCTGCACAATCTTTCGCCGAGTTCAGCTGGTGGAGGGGACTGGGATGAGGTGCTTGGAGCTCCTGTGGCGATCTGCGGCAAAAATAAATATAAATACATATTTACCAACAAACATTACCTTTGACTGCATGTATTACTCATTTACAGAGAAATAAGGCTTCAGATGTGTGTTATACCTACAGCAATTGGCAGCGAAGGAGATGGAGATACAGAAGCCACATCAGTGACTTGAACACCCCCGGAAGCAGCCTGTGACGACGCACTTGGACACTGGTGTAAAAACAGTAATTTTTAAAATAAAGAACTAAACCTTAAACTCTAGGAACACAGCTGTACTACATCATACTTACTGAGGTTAACACAGCGTCCCTTTCCAAAACGCTATCAACACTGGAACAGGAAACCACTGAGGAAGAAGCCTGAGCAGCTGGGCTGGGAGTCTTGGCCTAATAAAAATAAATAAATAAATACAAATGTTTTGGTAATCAGTCATTTCCCACCCAATTCCATATTAGAACAAATTACTATGGCACCTGCTGCTTGTGCCTACTTGAATCGACGGCTCATTGTAGCAGTTATAAAAATAACACAAACCTTTCCCAACCCAAGTTTTCTACACAAGTATTGCACAGTGCAAAATTGCAAAAGTGATTCTGGAAAGATGGTTGTTGAGTCTCATTCCAATGCTGTCAAATAGCAGCGCTTTGGGGTGGTAGTTCATGTCAGCACCGGCCCAAAGTGTCAGTGACTGACACTCAACAACCAACTATGTTATTGTAGACTAAAGAAAGTTTCAGAAAGAAATGGTTGTAAGTGGAACAAACAGAAAGACTGTAGCAACATCCATTCAATCAGAGTTATCATGTTCAAACTTCAAAATCTTTTACATGCTATTCAATTTGCAAACAATTCACAAGACTACATTCGCTTACACATGTTACATATTAATTATGCTTCGCCCTCCCTTCCACTGATGTTAGTAGGACAGGCAACACTGACAGCTTATGTTGTTACGGCATTTCAGGGTCAGAGGAAGAGATGCGGCTCTTCATAGAAAGTCACTGATAGTTTTTGAGAAGTGCCTGCATGCCTATAAAGGCTGGTGCATTCAATTTAAATCCCCAGCTCCACAACCACTTTCCCTACATGCTGTGACGTGCTTCCAGGGGTTGAGGTATGGGGTTGACGTTTTCTCCTGTCACCATGCACCAGGTTCAACTTTACCTCTCCACCACATGCATGTCCTAGCTCTCCCTAGCAGCAGCTCTGATCTAAACCACACATTTGGGATTTCTAGCCAACGTTATGTTTAAAACTCCAGGTGAAGTAAATGGTTTACCTCTGTTCGGCTGCTGTCATCAGCGGGCAGAGAGGTGTTCAGCTCCTCTTGTCCTCCAGAGAACACAGATGGGATAACGTGGGACCTGAGGATCTTTCTGGGCGTTGTTTTCATTAGTTCTGCCTGTATGTCCGGCTCGTAATCTTCCGGTTTAAAATGCTGGCTACAGACTCTTATGTTGCCGTATTTACTGACTGGCGTGTTTTCGTCAAATTTGGGGTTCTGTATGGCCTTTAACCACTTTCTGCATCGGCCCGGGTCTCTTGTAGGCAGAGAGTGGAAGACGACTCCCCGGGACCTGGCCTTCCTGTAGCCCTTACAGCCCGGCACAGAGCACATCCCCGGCATCGTTACACTGACAACGCCGACCCCGGTGCAGAAGAACCGAGGAGTTGTCTTAGAGACTGACGGCTGCAACCATGTCTGAGTTGAAGCACAGTGACAGGCAGTCTGCCGCTCCAGAGATTGGTGAACGTCACAGCAGAGCGTAAATTCAGAAGTTTAAGGACGTCGCGCTTTGCATTTTGGGAACGGTAGTCACCAGGGATTTTAAATTTTTCTTTTTTTACCAGAAAAAGCGAAGTGGAGAGGAGAAAAATAACTTTACTTTTGATAGCTGACCTTGAATAAAAACAATGTGAACACGCCAAAATGTTAGTCACGTTATAACAGCTCAACCGTCTCCATGGCAACTGACCTCCATCCACTGACAACGGTTTAAAAACATGGCTGAAAGATTTGGACTCCGGTTTGATCTCGTGCTAATTTCTCGTCAAATGACTTATTTGACTTCAAGCTCAAAAATTCAAAAGATGGCTGAACACTTAAAAAAAATATTTCTCATTTTATCTTAGCCCTTATTTCATAGTATCCATTTTATTTGACTCATTTTAAATCTTTTACTTGCTGTTGTGATTTATATGCCCTTATTCAAGTCATTTTATTTTACATGGTAAAACTTTTCCTGGTGACAATATTTACATTTTTAAATTTTCATGACAGTAATCCTCCTCATCACCTTTCAGCTGATCATGTTCTCTCAGCCTCTTACCAAGCACAGCAACTACAAACTATATACTGAGTGGTCAGCAGCTCGCTAACAAGAAAGTTGATGTCCAGGTAAGATGACTCTTCACACAATGCTTAGTTTTGGTTCTTTTTACATAAGCATCCCTGTGCTAAATAGACAGTATGGCATTAGCAGAGAGTTTAACATTTATCCATGTAGATGATTGTTTTACATACGTCCAACTGTATAGCAGGACATATGTAACTTTACTTGGCATCATTAGAGCAGATAAGAAATGAGTAAAGTGGGTACTCCACTGATTTTACAAATAAAAGTCAGTTTATGTCGTGGAAACTACTTCTCAGCCTGTGACACAGTTGTATGATCTCTTCTCTGGCTCTGGAGGAGTTTTGTCAAGTCAGAGATAATAATCTGGATTAAATCAAATGATCATGATCAATGTCATCACGGCTATCATTTGGAAGAAGACTACAGAAGAAAGAATAAGTGTCATTCCTTGAACCCACAGTCTTCTAAAGCGCTTCCGAAGTTTTTGCACCTTCATCCTGCTGTTACAAAGACAACTTAAACAAGATTATTTGATAAATGTGGAAGATTAGGTTAAGGACTATGTGACCAATGAATGTACACGTCCTCTCTATGAACACTGGTAAATTAATTGTCTTGATGTAATTTGCTGATCGTTTTAGGGCAGTTTCTTGTTTCTTTTATGTAAAAAATTATGAACTTTTATGTCTCGGCTGGTTGGCCCTTGTTAAAGACATTCAACATCTCAATAGAAATATTCCCGGTACAATACAGGTAAAAAAAACCAAAAAACAACCTTAAATAAAATAGGAGAACCTTTGTTACAAACTGGTTGCACAGATTTTGAAAGACGTTAACTTTAACCAGGCAGGAAAGGGCCAATAAAAAGAGCCTAATTTTTGCATAATAGGAAATGGTAGAATCCAGAATAGATTCTGGAATCGATATCTCCGCCTCAACACATGCATAAGAAGAGGCAATGAAACGCAGAACAATGTCCCTATTTCCAACGGAGAGTGTGGCTGCTCTTGCAAGTCGTAGAAGCATGTGTTTGCCAAGATTTTCCACCACGGTTTGAGGAAAAGTAAACAAAAATGTTTTCCCCAAATCGGCTGACCTCCACGAGGCAAGCAATAGGACATTTTGGCACTGAAATGAAGAGGGTAATATTACAGGACTTATTTTTAACTGGAAGCATTCGTGGAGTAATTTACAATCATATTTTGAGGTCCATCAAGCTTAAACTAATGCAGTAAAATGAGGCTCTCTACCTTTATAGTTAGAGGTGGGATTTTTTTCACCTCCACCCACCACAGAGAAACGAAATCGGGAAGACCAATAAACAGAAGTGCTACGCCCCACAATCCATATTCCAGACAGTTCGATTAAATAATCTTTTCCTAGACATAACCTTATGTTTTATGTTTAAAATGTTTCTAAAGGTACTACAGAGCTGTGAGACTTCTGTTAACAGTAAATTCTAACCAACAAAAGTGTTTTGTGTTCATCTGCCTTTTGTCGGGGAAGAACATCTGCTGAAGTTTGTGTGATCTGCGTTTGTCCAACAGGTGGCAGTCTGGAATTAACAATAGGAGGTGGTGGTGGTGCCTCCCATCACTCCGTGTGTCGGTCATCAAAGAACACTTGCTTTAGATCACGATTACAATTGCCAATAGTTTTTCTTGCAAGGCGAGCAGTCAGCGTAACACTATAAACTAAACATGAGCACATCATTGCCGAGCGCCCAAGAAACTAAGTTCAGTGTGTTTTTATTGTTGTAATATACGCTTTATGCGATTGAATTACGGGACATGGATATCCTAAATACCTCACATTGTTAAAGTTGCTGAGGCGCCCACTCGCTTTAAGCAGTGGCTCTTTATTCTCTCCTGTGTCATACTGTTCAATGTTGAACTACTGACTGATATACTTTGGTTACAGCTCCCTGTGTAAGTACATGTGCTGTGCAGAATGCACGAGGCTCTATAAAGTTCCAGAAGTGTTGGTGGTTCTTGGACTGAATTAAGTAAAGCTCTTGTTAGAGTAACAGGCCTCATTCTTTAAAACATCTGGATAAGATAGGAGGGGCAACCCCCAGTGATGCAGGCGCACCTCCCTTGTTTCTTCAAAGGCCCACACATGGTTTTTGTTCTTATTAAATTGTTCAAAGCTTGATTTCTTTCAAGATATTTTTACACATTGATTTTCGATTCACACTGATTCAGCCATGCCTTCTTCACACCCTGTTTTCAGTTTCGATTTTTTTTTATTTTTAAAACGTCATAATGGTTTCAGAGTGCGCCTGCCTGACTGCCTCCTCTTTCACATCTTGCAACTGTTTAAGTATGAATATGCTATGAGAAAAACCCTGAACTCCCACTGCAAACTGTCTTCTCTGACTGGCAAGCCAAATGTATTAACCACTCAACCTCTTCCTCTCAAACAGAAACTAAATCTAAGTGTCCTCAGTCAACATTGATCATATTAAAGATAAGAACATAATGAGCATCTATCAATCGATGATACCAACTTAACAGTTATAATACATCACCAATTATATGAAAATTAGCAATAAATACCTCTGGAATAATATTATATCTTAGTTCATGTTATACAAGTAAATATTTTTCCTAAATCATAGAGAAGAATAGTAAACATTTGTGATCTTTGGAGTAGACTCGGGCTTGTTAGCCACTATTTAATGCTATTCCATTATTAAACCACCTAAGATGCACTTAAAACTAAAAGAACTAATTCATAAAGCAATAGCAAAAGGTAGTGCCGGGTAAAATGCGTTAGAGACTCCAATAACATAGTGATATTTTCGTTACAACACACGTTGCGCATCCAGAAGCCACAGCCGGAGCCCAACTTTACTGCAGTCCTCTTGTCTGGTTTCTCGCCAGCGCGGAGGAAGAAAGTAGTTCCCACGCAGCGGGAAAAAAAACGGTACTCTCTTACAGTGATTTTCAGGAGCATTTAGCTAAATACATTTAAGTACATTAATCTGCTGTATTCTAGACATTCAATATTTCTGGAAGCTGTTTCAATTTGCAGTTGACACCGTCACATTTTGGGGGGCATCGCAAAGTCCGGCTGTCAAAGCTGACAATGAAAACCACGTACTGGTCCTGAACACACCTGTAGAGAAACTGAGCTGTCAAGTGAGGACAAACGCTGCTGATCAATGACTTTTTCTGCTGTACTTGCTTTAAATGAACCGTTTCGATGTGTGTTTACGTTTCAGCCTGCATTTTATCCTCAATAAAACGAATAAGAACGAGAGTTAGGTGTGACATGATCTTAACATAATCTATGTGATGACAGCGGTTGTCCCTCCTCCCTTATATTCAAGTTTGACGTGTGCATATAGTCTTTTTTATGTTTGACCGGGCCTGATATGTGAGCTTTGATGACAATGTTTATTTGTCAGCGAAATACTTCAAACGTCGGACAGGATTCAAGAACATGGTCTAACGAGACTTTCGCCAAATACTTACAAGTTCAAGAGATAGTTAGCGACGTCTCCGTCAGATCGTAGGTTATTTTCCTCTTTAAACTGTCTCCATCTTGTGAAGCTGTACGATATGTTTATCCTTGTTTTGACTCGCAGACGGTCGCTTTCCTTTCTGGCTCTCAGACCCTCCTCAGATCGACGGACTGGTTTGGATTTTTTCGCCACTGGAGCTGAAGTCTGGTTGATATCAGGCCACTGTGTTGTTATCCCCCATGGATTTGCCATGGGGAAAAATGCCCCTTCTTTTTCATTTCTTGAAATATGGCCAATATTCATCTTGACTATAATTTACAGTTAGCTTGTTTTCAAATGCCCGCCTGGTTTCCGCCGACGGCAACAGCAGTTCCGGTCTGAACCCTTCAGAATAAAAGCACAGCCCATCTGAAGTTAACTGTCAGAAAAACTTATATTTGTCACAGTTGCAGAAATTTTGGTCGAAACACTTCGAATTTCGACGTTTATGATTTAAAAAAAAAACAACACAGCAAACAAAGTTTCGACAAAGGAAAGTACAGTAGAGCAAACAACAAATCAAACCTAAAATAATGCATTTTTTAAAAAGAACTTCAAATGTAAATAGATACATATGACAGTAACAAGAAGTTTTTGTGGTTTTTCAAACAAAAAAATAGGCTGGTTTCTGTAACAAAGGGGATTTACTGAATTTCGTACTTATTATTTATATATACTGTGTTTTCATTTCTGAAAATAATTATTGTATAGTTATGTAAGATAAATTTTGTAGTATTTTAAAATGTGCTTCTTTGCCTTTGTTACAAATATTTTTTAAGAGACGATATTGTTTCCAATCATGTCATTAATGCAAGAATCCAAATGAAATTTTGCAACCAATGGCATCACTATCACATGATGTTTAGTGCACACATACATCATTGCTTGTGAATTGGTATACAGCATTCAAATTTTCATGGTGAACCGCTCTGCAATTTATCTACAGAATCCAAATACACTGAAGGGCAATTAGTGAAAAAAGACTGATGCTGTAGGCTAACGGTCTGATAATGTGTAAAATCACCTATTACATGTATGACTGATACTGTTACAGGACAGTGATTGTCATCATCCCTAAAAAATATATGAAAAAATAATTATTATATGATTCTCAACTGTAAGCCTACTTCTATATGGCTCTAAAATTGAAAACATGAATTAGATTTTGAGAATATCTTTAGGTCATTCCTCTACGCTGCCAGAACAGGAGTAGGCTAACGCCCATGGCTGGATTTACCTCTCAGGTTGATAATTTGCTGTTGGTCCCTCGCTGACACCCCCACCTCAGTGCTGTCTGAACAATGTATTTATACGCCTATGCTGGACTAATACTCAATAATTACTGGGGTTACAACTACAAGGCACAGCAAAATCAGCTGATAATGCATGTACCACCTCAGTTAGTAATTACTTACCATTTGGTGAAGAGTCCCTTATAAATAACATTAATCAAATTACCAAATCCATTTGAGAGTGAACGTGGGGCTAATGAGGCCACTCAAGATCTGAGGCCCTGCAGGCAATTGAACAATATGCTGGTTGGTAATCCGGCCCTACTTACATCCCTCTGCTACATAATGTTAATCAAATTATTGTTATATTTTGTATTTTGGACACATTTTTTTTTTAAAAACAGCAGTTGTGGCAAGTGTTGAATAGAACTATTTTTAAATGAACAGTTTGCGTTGCATTTATCAGGCATTCAAAATAACAATTTCTGCAGTCTTAGAATACAATAAATGCAGCTTTGGTGCTACAAAAAGCACAGAACATACTTTTTTGCTGCCAAGGGACTCTCAGTCAAAACAGTAACAAAAGATAGAGTTTGACCAAGTACTGTGGGATTGTTGAGGTCGTCTTCAACCACCAGTGCCAATGAAAATCTCTGACATGAAGTCACTAAGTCAGAAACCATGTTAATGAACAAGGTAATGTATCAAAGTTTTACTAATGTGATGTTAAGTCATGTTATGATACCATTTCATTCTAATTAAATAGTGGCAATCACTGGGAGAAGTTAGAGTTAGCATAGTTTGTAACTAAAGTCTTCTTGTAAAGATAGAACAGTGAGTAGATGAGTCTCTGCGTTGGTATGATGACGTTTAATATCTGTGACAACTTCTGTAGTCTCATTCAGCTGCTTGTTAGCAACCACTCTTTTAAAGACACACATAAGCGCTTTATAATTACATTTTGTGATATTTAATGTTGTCTTTTATCTTGTAGAACAAAATGTGTAAACATCTTAAGCATGTAGTAACCATGGTTTCAAAACATGTGCACATGTTTTGAAACAATGACAATAAACAACTATATTTCAGACCTTATTTCAGGCATTTAACCAAAACCCCATTCAAAAAACCCCCAATCGCTTTAAGGCGAGGGAACTGGATATGCAAAAAGGCTAACCGATTTAAAGGTTTTAGGACTCATTACTTACATTCTATAATACACAGTATGCAATGATTATTATTAATGACTATATCATTATTACTATAATGTCTTTAAGTAGAAGATTGAAGATTTTCATGTATATAAACATCTGTTAACTCTCTATCTATCGCTGAATTAGATAACACAATGATGATTGAGCCTGTGGCCCACTGATGAAAAGCCCTTGCATTTGCTGTAATACCAAAGATGTACACAGGGTGTCTTGGCTCGCTAGCTCTTTTCTATCCATAGGAATCCGTAACTGCCGCTAGCATTAGCCGGTGAGCTAACTGATGTGAGGTCCCACCACTAACGTTGACCATATTTTTTTCTGCAAAGGGCACACATCACTGACATTAACACTAATCAAACACTAATAGCAGCCTAATCACAGAGTTACATTACTGTGTTCGGACAAGTGAGAGTCACTATCGCTGAATTAGACAACACAATGATGATTGAGCCTGTGGCCCACTGATGAAAAGCCCTTGCATTTGCTGTAATACCAAAAATGTACAATGGGTGTCTTGGCGAAGAAGAAAAGCAGCATTAGTTACGCGTTCACCCAGCAGTAGTTGGTCGCCAAGAGAGAGTAGTTGGTTCGCTTGCGACATTAGAGTTGTTTGTCATGTTCTCTGCTAGCGTTGGGGAAAACAAGGGGAAATGGATAACCTTACTATTACCAGTCATGGCTGAACAAACAAAGAAAAGACTGATAACAGCAGACATTGAAACTCATGTAGGGTTATTATGGAGGCGTGGCAAAGCTGCCAACTGCCAGATGTCACACAGGCGACACTGAATCAGGAAGCACTGAGGAGTGAGGTCAAAAAATAAACCTGCAACTGCCACTTCTGTAAATCTTTCAATCAAGATTTCAAGATTCAAGATTAGCCGAGTAGTTGCTTACCTGTCAAGTAGAACACGTGCAAGATCAGCATCTTTCTGTAACCCAAGCTCGCCTCGAAGTTCTCTCCATTTTGGAAAGGCCACACCGATGTTCACTCTTGTTTTACCTCTCTTCTTGTCCCAAAGTCTTCTTGGGTCGTTCGCTTGCCCCGTGCGTTTACGCTTTTGGGGGACGGCGTCTGCAGATGGACGTGGCAATGAGTAACCATGTTCCATCGTCAGCGAGCTATATGAGCAAGTATAACTGTGATGGCAGAGTGTCCAACTATTATTATTACTTATCTGCTGTTTCACCGGAAGTTATAGCTGGCGAAGAGGATGTGACGTCAGGCGAAATGAAACGCACCGTTATCACCTTTAACAAAATAAAAATGCTGACTTCTGTCATTTGAACATTGTTGGGAACACTTGGGATAATGTTAACAAAATATGTAACATAGGTGTCCTTGTTTGCAGACTTGTTAAATGCGGAAATGTTATTGTGTGTTAGAAGCACAGATGAACATGCGGTGCACCAGTGTGACCCGCACAGCGCGTGCTGACTCCCGCAGCATCTCCCGCTGTGTGGGACCATCATGTCACTGTGCTTCGGCGGAGGGATACAATAACCAATGTCATCGTGGTGCTGAGGCTTTCGCAAAGCAAAAATGTCTGCCTAAGGGAAACTCGTAACTGCTATATAGAGAGGATATTATCCCAGGTATAGCCGCTTAAACCAGTACCTCGCCAGTTTGAGGCGTATTGCAAGACAGCGAGTCTCCACCAGATCACCCTAGTCGGGATTTTATTCGGAAAAAAGGTAAAATATCAGTGAGAGTTTGCCAAAAGCTTTCGGACCTGTGAAAGAAGTTGGGAGTTGAGAAAGACCATCATTGCGTTTTGTGTTCTGGAGCTGCTGGGTATTGAGTGTCATTTGCAGTATTTGCTCGGCTTTTTTTTCACTTATCTTGAGCCAGTATCTTATTTATATCTCGCTCGCCGGGAAAGGCTTCTCCGTGCTCATGTCTGGCTCCAACCGCTGCAGCTGGTCGCGGCTCGCTAGCTCTTTTCTATCCATATGAATCAGTAACTGCAGCTAGCATTAGCCGGCGAGCTAACTGACGTGAGGTCCCTCCGCTAACGTTGACCATCGTTTTTTTCCCCCTGCGAAACCTGCCCCACAAATCACTGACATTAACACTGTCAGTGGCAGCCTAATCACCGAGTTACATCAGTGTGTTAGGACAAGCGAAAGGGTGTTGTTACAGAGAAATAATGTCACTGCAACAACGCGATGCTGCAGGTTTTTAACAAGCTTGTGCCATCCATCCAGAGCGCTTCCATTTTATCCCTTTTTAATCACCGCTATGATGGATAACACTTAATCTGCACGGACTAATTGTTCACTCTCTTTGGTGAATGATAGTGTGGTCAAGCTGTCAGTGTGTCGGTATGTTTCAATGCCAGAGCGAACTTTATTCCACAGTGGTGGTCTTTATTCCGCAGCCCATAACAAATACCTCTCGTGGCATTGGTCATTTCCTGTGGCACCGTGTTGAATAAAAGCAGCAGAGATGTGACCTGACCGGGCTGTGTTGTCTTCAGGTTTCTAGATCGCCAGGATGAACCCTCAGCAGCGGATTGCCGCGCTTGGAACAGACAAGGAATTAAGTGACCTGCTGGATTTCAGTGCGGTATGATGGATTTTCTCTCTTTTTCTCTCTTTCATTCTGAAGCGTGACTAATTGAGCAATCCACATTATTATCCACGCATTTCACAAGCCGTCCTTGAGCAGCTTTTTTAGGATGCTTGCACCTGATCATCTCAATGTTTGGAGTCTAATTGTAGGTTTATGTCCACATGCTTCCTTGCAGATGTTCTCTCCACCTGTAAGCGGGGGCAAAAACAGGCCCACCACACTTGGAAGCAGTCAGTTCAGTGCATCAGGTAGGACTTGATCCCTCAAACCTATTTCAGCAAACCCTCTGTTATGGTATTTAGTCTCGCATGTGGTTCTTTTTCCTCCTCTGTGATGCTGAGCTGTTCACGTCTGATCCTTGAATCATTAAAGTGGAGTGTTGTAGTAAACATGTACAACAAAGCATGGTTAGAGTCTAGACATGTGTAAATTAGCAACATGGTGTAATACAGTGAATATTCCTACTGTCAGATGCAGAGGTAAGGCATACGTAAGGCATGTTTTGACTGCTTTGATCAAGTGTTGATGTATAAACACAAATTACTGGTCTTTGTGCATCTTCATGGTTTGCTTGTAATGACAGGAGTTCAGATTCCTTGCTTCTGGATCGCTTCCTTGCTATAAATGCAACAGGACATTAATCCGAGGCACATCTATTGTCTGATGTGCTACAAGAGAAAGTCAACAATCAAGCATTATGTTTTCTTGAAAGCATGTTTTGTTGCACATCCACAAAGCCTCGTTGTCGCCAGTTATCTGTGAAGCGAAAGACACACACTTTGTGGAAACTGAACGAAAAGACAAAGAGACAAGAACAGAGCTGTCACTCATGAACTAAGGAGTTGTGGCTATGAATTTTTAGAAAACCTTATCGTTGAACTGAGGGGGTCGTTGTGTGTAAGCTCTCTTTAATAAAACAAATGACAAGGAAGCAGATGTGGGTTTTTAAGTAAAATCAGACCTCCCAGGTCAATTCCCACAAGGATGATTATTGTGCATATTAATTACACAGTCTTCAGATGTTTATTGGTGTTATTTAGAATCTAACTAAATGTGTATTTATTTATCTGTGGACAAAGTGTTTGCACAACGTTTCATTATAATATAGTCCAGCACAGAAACAACACTAACAGCAGCCTCAGAAATGATTGTAGTTGACTCTTCTTTGTTCACTATCGAGAACAAGCGATAGAATTTATTATTTTATTGGATTGCGTCAGATTATACAGGTGTTCCCACATTTTCATATGAATGGACACAAAATCAGGTCATTGTGTCCATGTCCACTTACTGATGATACACAATTAAACTTTTGATTCGTTCATAATATTTTTTCACAACCAGACTGCATCCTCTATTTATTATCTGTTAACTTAAACAATCTCAACCATCAACATTTCCGCCATGTGCTGTATTGACAAGGCCTCGCTGTTTCTTTTATGATTTTATTTAGTAAGATGTGGACAGTCACCTTTCGGCTTGGCCTGCACTCGGTGACTTCTAAAATAGACCCACATCAGCATGGTGCTTTTTGTTTGGAACAGAAAAGAGTGGTAGACAGTCAGGAGAACTGTGTTTTACAGCCGAAGCTCTTTGTCATGGCTGTGTTGTTGTCTGGCGACCGGCTTTGTCCTTTAGAAACGTAGCAAAGTCTAAATTTGGGCCGTTGCTTTGTACCATTTCCAAAAAATGTTGTGAAAAAAGATATCGTCTATAACAAAGTTTCTTCCTGTAAAGAATCTTGTTCATAAAACAAAAGCAAAATATTGTGACATATATCTTTGTCACACATTTTTAACAGACATGTTTCTGTTAAATGTAAATATCAGCGTCTTGTAATGACCTCAAAAAGGATGTAGGACCGTTTTTAACTGATCAGTTTTTCAAAAGGCAGCCATAATAATCTGATCATTCTGCATGATGCAGTATTTCATCCACTTATGATACATGGATACATTTGTTGAAAACAACAGGATTTTTTTCATAGGTTTTTATTCTCAACTATTAGATATGATCAGTGCTCTGGTTGTCTCTTCTGTATTGAGATGCAGTGTCAGATAAAATGTCACACTATCAAAGTGATTCAACTTGAAGACAAAGACATTAGAATGTTTTGACTTGTGGTTTGCAGTGTTTTAACAATCAGATCTATATCTGGCAACAGACACGTTTTCTGCTTCAGTGTATCATTGAAGTAAATGTTTAGAGTAGTGGACATGAAAATATGAAACCATCAGTGTTTACATTGGTCACTGGGCACACGGTCAACCAGGAAAAGGAAGGTTAACTGTCCTGTGTTATTATTTGTGACTCTGTGGATAACAGAAACTATGTTTTTGCAAAGGCGGTGCCAATAATAATACCACTTGGAAATGGTAGGGGAGAAAGTTGTCTGCAACTTTCAGCATTACCCTTATAAAGGCCCTATTTTAACTTAGACAGAATCCAAAATATTTAAATGTATCAAAGATGAGTACATTTCTCCAGTTTCTGTNNNNCCTCGAAAGACCTACAGATATTAAAAGTAAAACTTTTTCCCCATCAGTCAAGCACCTACATACATTTGACTTCTTGTTGGATTGAGGGTGGCAGCATCACCTGGTTTATTTGCTGAACTACGGTATTCAATTCAACCGTATTAGTATTATTGAAAATATAGGACATTACATATTGCAAAATTATAACAAAGCGTTTGTTCAACAAAAAAACCTTCTGTTTAATACAGTTACACCATGATCTTTTCTGAGACTGTTATCTTACCATGAAAATCTTACAAAATGTAAAAGTTTCACAGTGTGTTATCTTGTATATGAGGCCAAAATGTATATTCAAATGTCGGAGTTGAAGGAGCTGCGAGAATAGCATATCAGTTTCTAGTAATTTTTACAGAATAAATACTAAACAGACAAGCCAAACACAGGGAAGCCTTATCTAAGGTGAGTTAAAACAAGAATGTAAAAACAGATAAAGTCAATATGAGCAATTACAAGTAAAAAGGATAAAAGTGATAAAACAGGCAAAATCACAGAAAAAGAAAGATAGAAAAGGTAATGTAAATAAATAGAAAAATAAAAGGATAAATCAATAAAGGATGATAAGAAGACGATAAACCAGTATCTGTCTTGATAATTTATTGGTTGAGTCCTTGTTTATAGGTTTTAAATGTAGTCTGCTTCTACAATGTTATAAAACTGAATTCTGCAAACTTAAACCTTTATCATGTAAGAAATAATGATGTCAGAATGAACTCCTGCACCTCAGAGTGCATCAGGCTTATAGTGAGTAAATCCCTCCATCCTCCAGCTTACAGTATGTGCTCCTGTGTCTCTGATCCTCAAGGTAGGGGAAGAAGCACCTCCATAAGTGATTGTGAACATAAGGCAAGTGAGTGTGCAGACAGAAGTGTGGAAATTGCAGGGAATGAGAGTTTGGATTATTGCATCTCAGCTGGGCATTGCCAGATAATTGAGGCAGAGTGGGACTGGCAAGACCCTTCAAAAGTGTGCCAGAGAAAGATGGATTGGAAAAAATACCCAAAGTGGCTCTAACAGAGATTCATCATCTCTCCCTTCCAGCTGTGTTGATGATGCAAATTTGATGAGGCCGTAGAGGAGCAGGGCAGTGGATGGCTGCTGTTGAAAGGGCTAATTTTCATTTAGCGGTATGTGGGGGTTCATTTGTTAGCTGTGACCAGCAGCTATAGGTTGTTTTGCCAGACAGTTGGATCCCAAAATAAATAAAAGAAAAATAACATTTTTTTATTGCTAGACTCAGCAACAGGAGCCTCACTGCTGCCTCACTTTGAGGTATCGGTATTTTTCTTAAAACATGCACCCCTACAATCTATTACATTTGACGCTTAAGTTGAGTTTATTGATTATACTGGAGAGCAAATAGACTTCGTTGTAAATTTGCATTACATGTTGATTTGTTTAACTCTCTTAGAGTGACTAATTTCACAGTTTATCTGAAGTAGCCACTGACTACATTTGTTTATGTAATGTGCTTTTACTTTTATGAGTATGTACACTGTAAATCTTGGCTTGCATGGCATTCATTTCTCATTCCGCCTACACTTTTTTTTGGTCTCTGTCTGTTTTTTAGGGGAGGGGGTCGGGATTTATAGCTGTTCAAAAACGTTAAAAGATTAGTATTGACAGCTGAACTGACCTTTTTATTGACCATTAGTTTCTTATTGTGGTCCTTCATAATATATCAGAACAGTTTGTTTGTTTTGTAGCCATTGTGACATGCAGTTCAGCAGTCACAAAACCAAGTCACTGTGGTTTCTCTTCCCCTGTCTCTGACTCTCTGTAATAAAGAGGACTGGTACATCTTACTCCAGCATACTGCTCTAAATCTCAGCCCGGTCTGACCCTGTTTGCCGATGAAAACTGTTTGGTTCTTCTCGGCCCAGTTTCTGCTTCACCTTCATTATGTGTATACATGAGTTTGATGCAGTCATTGGTTTTACCATTTGTACTGCTTTCAGTTAATATATACAGGAAACCATTATGCCAAATAAAACTAAAAGCTCTCAGTTAATCAGTAAAGCTGAATGTTTACATTAACTTCAGTTAACCCTCCCAGACTGTAAATGTTGTCCACGCTGTGACATAATACATGATTTTCTTTTAGGAGGCAGGTCTTCAACTAAAAGCACTGCAGTGGTAGTTTAACATATCTAGTATATTTTCATATTTTTTCATATTCAAAGCATCTAATGATCCTCCATCAGTTTCACTTTCGCATAAGAAAGGTCTGAGGAAATGTTTTTATTTGTGTTTTTAATTCATTAATGTTTTCTTTTCATTTGATTCCCATTTGTGCTGGGAGTCAATAAAAACTGACATTTCTTATTTCTCATTTTAGTCAAGATGCCACCTGGACCAGAAGTCTTTCTTTGTTCTTTTTTTTCCCCCGCCCTTTAGGCCTGTAGTTTTGCTACCAACTGTTGTGGGAAGTATGTGATCTCAGAAAGAGTTCAATTTCATAGATTCTGTCCCCAATCAAACTCAGCTATTCATAGATTAAGTTAATTCTTGTGTCCAAATGATTTTAATGATGTTTAAGTGTCTATTGGAAGCATATTAAAACACCAGTTGGGAGTTGTGTTTACATTGTAAAGTGTTTGTTCTCCTTTGTGTTTGTTTGTCTTGAGTAAAATGAATCCCGAATTTACATTTTGACATAAATGCAGCTAATATTTAACGCTTTGTATTGCCTGATTTGTATTTTGGGTTTTGGGAGTATATGGTAAAAGAATATTAAGACATTATGCAACATTGTTGAGGGTATTGACTGTGTTTTATTCACTGTATTATCCAGAATAATGTGTTTTTATTTGTAATTTCTCTGTCCTTACCTCCTTCATATAAAACATACAATACAACGTCCAAATGAATCAAACATCTATTCTTTGGTATTTTGTGACAAATCAGAAACAGGTCCAATTCTCATGACCCAAAATTTCACTCAACTTTTTATGAATGTATTAATTGACATCAACACCAATAAAGACACTGGTAAATTTATAACTTAAAACACAATATGTGCTATGGAGATGGGATTTAGTGTGCTTTCACACCTGTAGTTGGGTTCATTTGGTCTGGACTAAGATATACAGACTGACAGGTGACTCATTGATTGGGCAGGTTCGGTGAGGTCACGCAGCATCATTGGCACTAAATTAACTATTATCTGAGATGTTGACAAAAATCTTGAAACACATTATTTTATATGAATCCACACCAACAGTTAGTGAGGTCTATTCTGGACCCCAAAAAAATGTTCAGTAGTTCTTGTGTAATGAGTAATGACATTGGATACTGACATAATGCAGTATCACTGATGGTGAACAACCTCATATCTGACCTTTTCTGCTTACTATCATTAAAGCTGAATGTTTGATATACTTCAGGCATGTTGCACGATTGCGCATCAACTGACAAAGGTCTTATCATTGAAACAGCGAAGACCTTAGTCCTACCGTTGGATGGCTTTTTGCCGAATTTGGATGTTTCTTTGTCAGAACACAGCTGTTTATGAACGGGCCAGCAGAGACATAATAGGAGTCAGTTATAATAGTAAAACTCTGTGTCTGTCAAACCATCACCACAGTTGATAGGACATTTACAACTACATAGATGAGTGATTGTAAATGATCAAGATGAATCAAACAGGTATAATGATGGCCTGTTTTATTAATCTTTATCATTTACAATCAACCTCATAATTTTTTGTATAAATCTCTTCGTTGTCATATGTGCATTATGTTCTGGATGGTGATGTGTTTCTCCTGCATAACCAAGGCAACTTTTCAAATCAGTTTCCCTCAGCAGCAAGGACAGAGAACAAATAGAGGTCAGGGCAGCTTTAGTTACACATTTAATTCATCAGATTTAAAAATCTGTGCGTGTGCTGACATCTCAGCAGCACCAATGCTGTTACCAACACCTATAATGTATGCAGGATATGAAAATTATTGAGGGTCACCATACTTTCAGGACATTTAAGGATACAAAATGTATCCACCATATGGCATGTAAAGAAACTGCTCAGTATAATTTTTCTAGTTTATTTTGAGTTCCATCACAAACTAGTGTCACGACCAGTTATATATAATGCATAATATTGAATCCGCAAACAGGGTTGTCAGGTGTGACTTGGACCACCAAGCAAGATTGTTCCAAGTGTGTAACTCTGGTGTAGCCATTTTTTATTTAAGATTTTTTTGTGTTAACTAATTCACTCTTCCTCTTTGGATTTGACCCAAAATGTAACCAAACATGCAGATATCATGCTGGTCATTCCAGAGTGAAATTCTGTTTTTTAATTCTACAAATTCAATTCACTATCATTGGTTTTATTATTATAGAATTATTACATTTGTATGTTTCTGGCTAATCTCTTATTAAATGTTACAGGAAAACCACAATTGAAAGTTGTATGTAGTCTAGTCTGGTTTAAATAGTGAGGATGAATATATGAAACAGCTCTCAGTGTAACAGTTAGTTCAACAGCACAAGAAATTACCTTGTCAAAGAGGACCATAAAGATGACTCAACACCTCTCTTAAACAGATTGGACAAAAACTCAATACGAGCGGATTCATTAACCCGATGTGGCGAAACTTTATGGAAAAGGACAAGCACTTTCATAATGATTTCGTGTTGTCCGGCTGTCCCATTCTTATGAACACGATAGCTCAAGAACGCTTTGAGAGAATTTCTTCCAATTTGGTGTCCACTATGACTCGAGGATGAACTGATTACAATTTGGTGGCTGAATGTCAGAGTGCAAACTCATTGTGACCCCAGAAAACCCATTTATAGCCGTAACTCAATAATTACAATAAAGTTTGACATACACAGGTCTCTTTCTCTTTGGAACAGCAACTTGACTAGAGTGCGAAGGCGTACAATTGCTCTGCGGTAATTCTGATTTGCATTAAAAAAAGCCTTCAGTGTCTTCTTTCAATGAAATGTACTTTCCCGTTCTGATATAACTTATCCTACAGCAGCATCTACACTCAGCTGTTAGGAGCCGCGATTGTTATTTATTTATTTATTTTTCAAATGAATAGTCACTCCACACCCCGTAGCTGCAAGTAGTTTCTCAAAGGATGCTGATTGGTTCAACACCTGCCAAGTGTATAGCCTGAAGCCTGGCAAGATGGATTTGTGAGATCGTGTAATCTTACGAATCCACCTGCCTCGCAAGATAAAGGGTTCATTGCAGGATCGTTCTATTAGTTCTTCATCAGTCACTTGCCAACTTTGTGTACTTGTTGTTTGGTGATTGGCAGGTAAAGTTGGGTTATCTAAGCTTAATATGATGCATGAAACCATTATAGTAGGCCAATAGAGGCTAAAAAGCTCAGTTTGCAGGTTCTTCACTGTAAGTTCCAAACTTTCACATTTGATTAATTCACACAAAAATATTGATTACATCTTTCAGCATTCTGAGTGTGAGAGGAGACTGGATGTCCTCTTCATTGGTAGGATTTTGTCAATCTTTGCAACTGAGCCCTTAACAGTAGAGCACCATTCTCCCAATTCATTTGATCTAAATTATAGCCAGTGCGTTTGTCGTGGCCCCCCCTTCCCTATTTGCCTCTTGTGATAGTGAGTAATCTTATTGTGCTGCCTCATCTGTGCTTGGAGAAGAGAGCGGACCCTTGAGCCCTGGAGATGGTAATCAGGCTGCCCAAAGAGCAAACACTGACAATTGTTACATTCAGTGTGTAAAAAGGCCTCAGTTGGGCTTTAACATGTCACAGTTATGGTTAGGGTTAGGGTTATGTAACTGTACCACATTTTGGAGTCATGCATAGAAGTAAAGTTATGAATGTGGATGATAATGCAGCGAGACGAAGAAGTTGTGACAGTTAATTTTGCATATTTTAAGCCACTGATGAGTGACTGACTGAGTTATTGTGACAACTTTTAAAGAGGAAATGAGTCTCCTGTGTATGAGCAGCAAAACAACATGTTTGTGAAGATGTAACATCTTATCTGCAGCGCTGCTCACTGGAGCGTGATTTCTGGTCCGAGTCATGTCACTGACTTCTCATGAAGTGTATAATTAGATCTCTGACTAAGATGCGATTGGCAGAATGACCGTTGGAAATGAATCATGTACACAGTATATGCAAATTCTCACATGTCAAGTTAAGTCAAAGTTTATTATCCCACGGGGGGAAATTAAGTTGCAGCCAGGTATCAATAAACATGTCAGACTGGGTATGTTCCCAGATAGCTACCTCAGACAAAATTATACTGCCTTTTTATTATTTCTCTTTAATACTGAAGTGCCCAGTTTGAAAAGTAACGACTTACTGACGCATAAGAAGCACATGTTAAGCTGCACTGAACCCAGTTCATGAATAGATGTAGTGAGGTGTGCTGTTTGTTTCTATACCCTTTATGAGTCAGAGAACTGGTCCATGTTCTCCACGTGTTTTGATCTGTGATTTCAGGCTTTGCAGATTCAACTTCTGCTTTCATTGCAGTCGTTTGTTTCAGTCTCGTAAACCGTTTCTTAGGTGTTACGCCTGGCCTTGCTGCTCAGAGGCACCTCAGTGCAAATCATTTTGTTAAATTAAAAAAGTTAGAAATATTCTTGTTATAAAAAGTGTAGTTTGTCGTTTGCTATATTATTATTTTTGTGAGCATACACACTTTCTTTAAATCTGATATTTTTTTATTTGAAGCTAAAAATGAACAAATGATATTGCATTTTGCTGAGACAGATGAAATTACAACAGGGACAATCAATAACTTCGAGAATGTTGATGCTGTACCCGCTCTGCAATTATGTTTTGTTTACAGGGACTACGGCTTTTACTGCAACACAATATTGTTTCAAACAGCAAGAACAATTGAGGCATCAAATATGTTTACAGACTATATCACATAAATTAGATTCTGAAAATCAGATATTATATTTTTCAATATATGCCAGATGGTCTTGCTTTGCAGTTGGTTGAAGTTATTGATTTTATTTGTTTATCTTTTGACTTTTGAAACATAGAGGTTTTCTTTCATTTAAAAATGGGTTTTATCAAGTTTTAGAGCTCAGCTGTTTGAAAGTAGATGCCTTTTGGTGCACTGAGGCAGAAAAAACTGTGTTTATTTGTGGCCAGGATTCATGCAAAGCAAACTAAATGGCACCACAATGTTTTCGTGTCCTGAAGCTTTGAAGACATGAATTAGTCACTTTTTTAAATTCTTTTCCAAAGAGGGAAAAAACATAGTTTGGTTATAAAATCACTCATCATTCTTATCATGCCAGTTCTTTTAGGGTTACTATTACATATGTAAATCTTAATCAGTCTTTTTCTCTGAAGAGCGTCAGCGAGTTACAGGATTTGACTGACACACACAGTTTACAAAATAGCTTTGCATTTTTCAAACTTTTGTGTAGCTCATTTATGGGTAATGAAATGTGTTCAGTTACTGGCTGTATACTTAGTTGTAGCTGCCAATTAAGGCTGCAACTAAAACTTATTTTCTTCAGTTATTTTAATCAGTTAATCTGATGTTATTTCCTTTGATTAACCCTTTTGTTCTGTATTAGGTCCAACATGACACATTCACACGTCTTGTTTTGTCAAAGATACTGTATTTCATTTACCATCAGGGCTGTAACATACTATTTTTACTTTTGATTAATCTGGCGAGTATTTCTTAATTAATTTGTTGTTTGCTTTATAAAATGCTAATCAGTTTTTCGTAATTCCAAGATGACATCCTTAAATGTCCACAACCCAAAGATATTCAGTTTACTGTCACAGTAGAAAAGAAACCAAGAATTGATTATGATAGTTGGTAGTTGATGACTAATCAATCAATTAATTGTTTAACTCTTTTTACATTGATATAAAATAGAAAAGCAGAAAATGCACACATTTAAAAAGCTGTTACGAGCAAATGTCTGGTATCTTTGCTTGAAAAGTGACTCGATTTATGGTTCTTTTGTAAAGTGATTATTCAACTAATATTTTCACCCATACTGCAGTTATGCAAAAAGACTTAACATGGAACAATCTGTACATTGAAGGACATCCGCTTTTGTTACAGTGAGAGTGGAGTATCAACTTGTTTGTACTTAGTGTAATATTATCCACATTCCATTGATGATACAGAGAATTAACACTTCAACCACATGAAAGAGATTTGACTGAAGACTTTTACTGTGCATCTCTTTGAAAAAACAATAGTTTTTAACTCAAAACCTGCTGTTGATCATAATCACATGGAAGCTGCATATTGTCTTTTGATTCAGTCGTGTCCGTGTGTGAGAGAGACACAGAATGTAGAAATACTGTCTCTGTACATTGAACAATGTTTGTAATCTCAACTTGTTGATGGAGCTGTGCGTCTCTCTCTCTGACAGGTATGGAGGAGCGGACCAACCAAGCATCTTGGGCCCCAGGTGGCGAGTCCAGTCCCTCCTATGAGTCCTCCCGGGTAAGCTGACCTACACCTTAACGCCTCTGAATGGCCTTTCTGCTCCACAGCACATCATTTAACACTCGTTACATCAAATCAGTACATTCACATGTTTGAGTCTCACCTTATCCCACTCATATTGTTAGTCAGTAGTAGAAATGTACTGTACCTCACATAAAAACCTTTGGTTTTTGTAGCACATCCAAACACTTATTTGTCCATGACTGAACCTGGTTTGAAGCATAACTTGACTTTTTGATGCAATATCGGCCCAAACTTCATTTTATTCTCCATTACACAAGGAGAGGGTGTGTAACCTGTGCAGCCAAACAATAAGGACAATACTGTATATTATGACGCCATAAATCTATACAAAAGAAGAAAATCTGAATTTAATTTTTAAAAAAAAGAAAAAAAAAGTGTCTTGGTCTCAAATGCACAATGTATTTTTTGTTAATAAAATAAAAAGTAACATTTAATTGTGACCAATTATAAAATCACACATTGAATATAATCACTCTTATGGTATGATGTATTATAGCTTATTGCTTTTTTAATGGGAGAAATGTTAAACTGCATCTCTATTGTTGTGCTTGAGTGAGAACATCTCGCTGTTAGTGTGAGCAAGTGTGAACAGCTCTCCCCCCTGTTTGTTTGTCCCTCACACATTGGTTGTTCCAGATGCCCTGTATGAATTTCATTTAATGTCAATCTCCTGTCACTTTCCATTAGAATTCAGTTAAATGTCAGAGCCACTCGGGCTGCGTTACCTTGTTTATTTCTCTGTGCCCTTCCCGAATGAACATCTACAGGCTATGGTAACATAGGCAGCTTGATTTGAATCATAAGACAGAGACGCTTGAGATATCTTTGCTCCAGGTGCATATAAATGAGTGTTTCTGACATTGCAAGGCACAGCATCAGCCAGCAGACAGCTGTTTGTACCTCCATAAGGCGTGCACACAAACAATCACATGCCAGTCTCCACACAGCTGCATACACACCTTATAGTGATACAGACTTGATTTATATAACCTATAAAATATTATATCCTATATACTCCACCTTAAGAAGTGAGGAGCATGTGTAATGAATCTCAGCAGTCTACATCAACCTGTTTCTTATCTGTATAATTTATGCTACGGTTATGACATGATGCTTTAGTGACATAGGTAACCATGTGAATGATGGGAAAAAAAAAGTGGCATATTCCCATTGTGGATGTCAATCATTTATTGATGACTATTAAATTACCATTAAGAATTTGATTGATTAAAATTATGTTAATTGATGATGCGCAAAATTGGTGTGATATTAATTTATAGAGTCAGGCAATCGGTATTAGTGCTGAGTTTTGATTGCTGGAGACAGGAGTTTAGACGTTTTTCAGCAAAGCTGTGATGAACACTTTTCAGTAAAGAAAATATTTTTTTTAAATTGAGATTAGCTGATTTAAAAAAACATATTCTGTGTCGTCCCATGCATCGTTAGTAAAGACATATTATTGGTGGATAAAAGAAACAAGAACATCTATACAGTGCAAACATTACCAGGCCCTGCAGCAGATGCTACCTTTGTTGATATTCAATATTTATTACCTCTGCCAAGGAGGTTATGTTTTCACCTGTGTCTGTTTGATGATTGATTGGTTGGTTTGTCAGCGGGATTACACAGAAAGTATTGAATGGATCCCTTCTCAGTTTAATTGAAGGTTTGGTCTGGGGTCAAATCTAATATAAATCTTTTTGGTGCCTTGTTTAATCGATGAAGAATACAGTAATACTTGACCATTTCTGTTGAAGCTGTTAATGTCTCAGGATATAGATAAAAGGTGTGACGTATAAGGAAGGCACTTTCAGCAGACTAGTAACACCGATAGATCATAATGCGTAACGTCAGTGTGCAGACTGGCTAAATGCTAACTTTTCTACATAAGGAAGATTTGATTTGTTTTTCCCAGGTATTATCACCTGTCTTGCCACCATATAAGTACCATAGATATTGTTAAATTAGCATTGATATGGTTTTGTTGGTGGTAATGCCATTCTGAACCATATTTTGCCACCTTTCATAAAAAAACACAGATTTCCAATAATGGCAGATAAACACGTACAAAAAAATATAAGTTGCAAAGAATAAAAACCCTAACCCAAAGTTAATACGATATGAAAACCTTAACTCACCAGGAATGTTCCTTAAAGCTCAGGGCCACCAAAGCTACAGCCTGGACTTTGAGGTGCCCTCAGAGGTCTTTTACTGTACATCAATTTTCTGTCAACCACTTATCCTGTTGAGGGTCACTGGGGAGACTGGAGCTTCTTACTGCACACAGTGGCTGAGAGGCTCATATTTACACTCTTTGGCAGGTTGCCATTTCACCCAGATAGATTTCAAAGAACTAATTCAAATGAAAATGTTATTAGCTTTTTTATATATTCGCAAAAACGATTGTGTCCCTGAGATTTTTAAGACGTTTGCTGTTGAAACCTTCCTGTCATTTTCTGCTTTTCCCTGCTTCTGTAAAGCTGTGGTAACAGCAAGACTGCATAACAGACTGTGGTATTATTTATTTATGAGGTTATGATATTGTCTCTATTCTAAGATGACTACTTTCATTCTATTACTTTGTTCATTAATAATCATTTAAATGTACATAAGCGATGCTCTATTCACAATGTCTGTCAAAGACTCTCAGAAGTAGTACTCAGTGCTTCATCTTTCCGTCTGTTACAAAGGGAATTCAGTCTTGTCCCTGAGCTTGTTTGAGCCGGTGAGCTACGAGTGTGTGATCAGTCAACTGTGAACAGTCCCGAGTCCTGCCGTGCTGACCTTGGCTCCCAGCCAGCCGCTGTATCCTGGGCAGCTGTGGCTGTAGGCTGGCGGTCTGACAGTCAGGGCTGTGCCCACCGCCACCGCACGACAACCCCCACTTCCCCAGTGCCCTGCCCCGACTTGATACTCGACCCCACACGCATCCATCATGAGCATATCATCACTTCCCAAGCTGCCACAAGCAGCCCCACGTTCACCTGGGATACAGCAGCGTGTGGAAGAGACAACTTTTTAAACGCCGCAGCGAGTGATTGGGGGGAAAAGGCATGAGCTCCGGCCTGCATGCTGCCGCGATGATCTGACAGTTATTTAGCCAGTAGTGCCAATGCAGCCCTGTGGCAGCGATGACAGCGTGTGTTAGTGTCTCGGATAGATGTAGGCCACCAGTGTTTGGGAATGATGAGGATCTGTGATTGATGATCTAGCAGTCCCAGAGGAGCAAACACAGTGTGGTTGTACTGACAAACACACACATGTAATGAGCCTGGGTTGACAGTGGCAGTCATAACAATCAAAGTGCTCATTACCATCAAGAGCTTTCTAATATTTAGTCAAAGGAGGGATTTCATTTTTTGGGAAATGCGGTCATTGACTTATTGATAAAGAGATAGATAATGAGATATTGAGATAGAGATGTGATAGATATTTCTCTTTTAAATCGTGGTTACAGTCAAGGCTAAAAGTGAAAAAAGAGAGAAAGTGCGAATTCTAGATCAACTAATTAACACGTTTACATCTTCGACTATCGACTAGCATATACACCAAAAACATAGCTAGAGGAAAACTTCACTAATAGAAAACCTCCATCGATAAAAAACAATCGTAATATAAAGAGTCGTCAAAATGTACACTGTTTGCAGTTTGAGGGGTCCTGACAAAAACCTCTTGTTATATTCGTGCTCGAAGGGGAATTTTATGGTTCAATACTACAAGTGGCCACTGGGCAAAATCAGAAGTCTGAGCAGTGCGGCGCCGGTAGTTTTTTCTTAACCTGTTTTGGACAGAACCAATCTGATTCCCCCGTTTCCAGTCGCTATGCTAAGCTAAGCCAAACCTCTGCTGTCTGCATAACAAACGAAAATGCGAGGGTTAACAATCTTTTTCATGTAACTCATCAGATGCCTGTATTTCTTAAAATGCTGAAGTATTCCATTAAGTCTGTAGTTTAATTTTTCTTGTGTGCTGTGGAATACAGGAAATGTTTTTGTATATGAGCTGTGTATGTAAGTCCGTGTGTGTTAGTTTGCTTGAGCCTCTCATGGGGCTGTTGTTGTTATTGAGTCTGTTCATGGTGTGATTAACAGTGTGTGCGGCCTGGCAAGAGCACAATGGGGAATCTCTGAGGATTCCCTCGACACAGCACAACACTCCACTGCCTTTGAAATTACTCCATCACCATCCACTCACAAAAAAAAAGATGGATAATAAGATTTCCTTTTTTTTTTCTTTTTTTTACTGTATGTTGAATGCAAAGGGTACGAGTTGGAGAAAATAGCTCCATAGAAATGCAAGCCCAATGCTGCTCGGTCCCTCTGGTGGGAGTTAATGTAGTTTGGGGAGATGAATTTGACTGGAGCACAGGAGGATTTTCACAGGGCTTGGGATTAGCACTGTAACGGAGTGTCTTTTATTACATGGGACCCCGAGTTTTCAAAAACCATACTGTGACCGATATTTAGACCTAAGCCCCCCAAGCTGATAACTGTCATGAAAAGGCACTGTTAAGCTGCAGGAGAAAAAGGCAATTTTTTTAAGCTGCAGGTACCTGGGAATGATGTAGGATTGAATCTCTCTGTTTCTTCCGCCTCTATGTAACAACACCTCATGAACTGTGGTTTGGTATATAAACCTGTTATCATATAGATAAGATGGTAGAGGAAATAAAAAAAAAAACTGTAATAAACACAAACAAATGTATTGGGGTTAGATGTTGTCTGTGCCATGTATGTAATTAATATAAAGCAAATGTTTCCGCACGTTGAGTTCTATGTGACCAGCACAATCTTTACTTACCTTCTTTAAAGTGCCATTTGAGGGGGCGATGTGAAGAAGAAATACTCACAATAATAATAACAATAATAATAATAATAATAATAA